>CCAG010020779.1:0-44276 GCA_001077435.1 Glossina morsitans morsitans
GTGGGCGTAAACGTAAAGCACAAACATTTTCAACTTCCACTCAGGCCATCGAAAAGGGACCATCGCCATCAAAACTGCTTAATCAACAACAGCAACAGCAACAGCATCATCAACAACAACAACAACAACAACAACAACAACAACATTCCCATGCCACACACTCCAGACAATGTGATTATTTGAATAGCATCGCCGCAGAATGTTCTTTTTCCAAGCAACCGGTAAACAGCAGCAGCAATAACAACAACAACACCAACAACAACAACAATAATAATAATAATAGAAGCAACAACATTGATGAGTATGGAGTTTTTGGTGAATATGTAGCCATAACCATTAGAAAATTAAAAGCATCTAAAGCGAAAATTGTGGTAAAACATTTAATAAACAATTTACTATACGAGGCTGAGCTAGGCAAGTACGATCATGGTATACCAGCATGCAAAGAACCCCCAGAATTATATAAAATGTAACCTTAATCAGAAAATAAGAAATGCTATCGAGACAAAGAAAAAAAACAAAAACAAAAAGATAATAAGCAATATGTTAAAAATGTTACCTTGAACACTAGTCAATTTGTGTTTCAAATCCACAATCAGGGAAGTAATCAGCAAAGAAATCTTAAACTTAAGTTAATCCAATATGAATAACAAGATGAAATAACAACAATTTTTCATCATACTATCAAAAAAAAAAAAAAAAACAAGAAAAAACAAAAAAAAGCAAAAAAAAAAAATTAAATATTTTTTTTAGTATTTTAATAGAAAAGTTTTATATTTGATATATATATATATATACACCTATATGCGTGTGGGTGTGCCTATATATGTATATATAGAATTATATACACGCCCATGCATGCACATAAGTGTTTATTGTGTAATAGGTGTAATTTTAAACATAAACTCAGGTGCCTTTTTTAATAGTCATTTAAGTTTTTATTTTTATTTTTTTAAGAATTCGATAAGAACGAGTCTGTTGCTGTCAAAAAGAAGAATTGCTTGAAAATTTGGCTACAAAAACAGAAAAATAAACTAACATCTGCTGCAGAAAACATTATTTCGACTGAAGAGCTACCTTCGTTTTTTTCATATCTAATCACTGGGTATGAAGAATGTACGTCTGGACGATATGGTATATATATCTTATGATTTGAATCATAGGAAAATATTTGCGTTCACCTCGGAAAGTTTTACAATTTAAAGAAAGTGATTATGTTATGGTATAAAATCTAATCAACTTGGAAAGATCATACGGGTCATGCAACAAGAGAATGTAATGCTAAGTAAAACACACAATAGAGTCCTTGTTCCACAAGCTATTTGGCAAACGATGTCGTCTTGCTAAAAACAAAAATTATCGTTCAAATCCATAGCATAAAGTTAAGGCCCAAACTAGTCAGCTAATATCATTCAATAATGCATCCACTCACTGTTTTCAAAAAAGTTCGGGCCAATTACACTGCCAATCAAAAATCCACAAGAAACCGTCAATTGTTGTGATTGCGTCGAGTGGTTGTCCACCAATTTCTCTTTCCTTTTTTTAATTTGTTTAGTCCTTCTAACTTTGAGATTGACCTTCTAACTGTTTGTTTACCGAACTAATGCAAATGTTTTCCAACGCTCAGAATAAATTTTGTTTAAAAAGTCATAATATTATCGGTGCAAGCATGTGACATATCTATGACGTACATGGAGTTTAACTATATTTTGAAGATAAAAGACAGAAACGCCTATTTTCGTTGCATTTCGCCTCTTTAAGTTTTCCCAAAATAGCAGCACGACACCCAACTTCCAATCTTGTAAAGACATAAAGACCGTATACGAAAGTAATCTTTTCTTTTTCTCCTAAATAAAGCTTGCTTTTGTCGGGCAAATCTAATGGATGTGATGCAGATTATTAGATCTAATGGATTTGAAATTCCTCTTAGATTGATTACGTGAAAGCAAAAAAAAAAAAGGAAAAAGTCAATTGTACAATTGTCAGTCATTGTTTAAAGAATTCGAAAGTCGTTGTTTAAAGAAAGAAAAATCATTGCGAAAAGATTTGGTTTATCAAGAGAACGACGAATATTGTTTTGCGTAGAAGAAAAGCTCCTTCTCTTACAACGATTTCGAAGAAACAAACTATGATTTCTCATCATTTCAAATCTATGAATAAGCTCAGAGGTCCAAAAGGTTCTCCTCCAATAGATGATCCTATATATATATATATATATATATATATATACTGCCCGCAATTATAATCAAAATTCAATCATTCGCAAAACTACTTCCAGCCAAAGCCGCCAAATTCTTCTGTTATTCGAATAAGAAAATTTTTACGCAATTCTTCTTGCTGACTTCAATTGGTCTATTATTTTGATATGAATAAATAGCTAAAGTATCTCTGCATTATATAATAAACAACACTTTCATTACATAGAAATTGTAAATTTATGCATTTAATTATTATGATTATGATGAGTACAGTGAAGACGAAAAATGTAATAATCGGTTTGTTGTGTGCGTGTGTGTGTGTGTGTGCGTACGTACGTGTGTGTGTATGTTTGCGGAATTTTCGATACTTACCATATCTAACAAAATACACTTTTTTTGCATAATTATGTGGATATCAGGATGTTACCGTCAGATCTATATTGATAGTGCATATATACATGCATATATATCACATATATATCGGGAAATGATAATAGCCAGACAGATCTATTGATAGGCGAACAAATCAAAATTGATATAATATCTCATACTCTAGAAGAATTTATGATCTTTCTGAGTAATACGCAAATGGATAAAATTGTTGCAAACCATCCGCCGGCAGTGAACTTAAACAGTACCTTATGAATATAAAATGTAATAATTCCGACACACATATAAGTATAATGAAAAATTTTATCTATTCGTATACATGTTATATAAATACTTTAGTGAAATGAAAGTATAGAAATATTTCCTAATAAATAAAGCTTTTATCGATTCCAAATATATTGTCGTTATACTGATGAATCCGAAATCAGTGTCTACTGACTATTGGATCTCATTTAGGATTGAAAAGGTAACGTAACTACTTCTTATTTCTAATGCTCACATAGAGGATTAATTTCAACGAAGCCACCTGGATATCTGCAGTTTATCTCAAGTTCACCTATCATCGGTCAAACGGTCCTTACTTTAAATCTGAAATCAAACTAACTTATGCAATAAGAATTGCTTGCATAAACAAAGATCCCATAAGAAGCCAAACAATTTCAAAATATCGCACACAGTCACAGTTACAATCTCTCCTAGGTATATACAAGTTATTAGGTAAACACACGTATTGACGAAAAAGTTCATGACCCTGTTTGTATGCGTCAACCACAGCTATCATGTGCAGATGCCAGCATCATCTTGTACTACGGTATTTAAAGGTTTAAAAATGCACGCAAATCAACGACTGACTAATCGGTATATGCTTTCACTTTTGATTACGTAGAACAGTAATTAATAACCTAATTGAAGCAATTAATCGGCATTTTCAACTATATACGCGATTTTGTATCGCTTTCAATAATAATAACTTTTTTTTGGGTAAAAAAGAAAAAAAAATATTTTTAAATCTTGATTTTTACAGCAAATGTTATTAACAATAATTAAGAGCATAATTATTTCGTTTACAGTGTGAAGTTAAAACATATAATTTTCGGGGTACGTCGAAGAACTTTGTGCAGAACAAAGAGAGCGAGTAGTTCATCTTGTCTATGTTATTGAAATCGTTTTAAATTTCTCGAAGCCATGTTACGCGAAATATACTAAGTTTGTGCAGGTTTATATAATATCCCGAGCGTTCCAACTTTTGTTATATCGATCGATGGGGCATCATTTTTTTAATTGACCTAAGCTTGTCTGTCCGTTTGTCCATCCTGTTTTCTAGCGTTCAACCCGTAATTTTTAAAATATTTTGGCGAAATTTACTATACTGACCTGTTTTGGTCTAAGCGGGAGGTAACTTCCCACCCATTATATGAATAACTGTAAAGTCTTGTTGGCCATTTAATAGTAAGCCGTGGTCCATTGTAGTGTTTTTACAAAATGAAGTAGCTTTGAAAAAAAATCGGGAAACCTATTTAATGCAATATTTTCAATGTCGCTTATGGCGCTTTTTTCGCGATAGAACTCTTTCGATTTGTGTACAACATGGACAAGAGGAAATACACACGTACATGAAAAAGCATTTGCAGCAAATTCGAAATTATTTTGAGGTAAGTTTTCTCAAACCAAAGTACACCTTATCGCAGTTTCACAAGAAGATCAATAATCGGAAAGAAGGATGCCAAGTGATGTATGAAAGTTTAGTCAATAGGGGGCAAGAAAGTAAAAATAAATCCATAACTAAGTGCACTGAAATCTGAAAATAATAATGCAAGATTTTCGAAACGCGCCTTGGGTAGTAAAAGACATTAAAACTATGCTAAGCAGGTGACCAATTGTAAAGCAATATCAAGAGTAATGAAAAATTGTCTGCCAAAGCTATGAAAAGTAAAGGAATTCCTAAAAACCAAATGCTGTTTGTATCGCAATAACAGGCAAGAAAGAAAATGTACTACGATAGCCCTTAAGGGCCTTCTCGCTTGTTGCGATGATGCCCCTTTTTAAGGTTCTTGTACATTTTTTCCTGCAAAGATGGTGGCGAATAACTCTTTGTGTTGCAGCAAGGAGAAGTTCGCCCGTTCGTCCCAGACGAGTCCAAAGGAATGACTATAAATAATCCAGATTTTCCCAATAATACTACACGTATTTCGATTTTAGAAAATTTTAGAATAACAATTTTCCGTCCTTCGCCTCCTTTATGCATTTTAATTCAATCGTGTGCATCGGAAAAGGCTGAATTAAAGACTACAAATTGCTCAGTGCTCCCTTCTTACCTCTATTGGCATGTGAGCACATGTCTCTAAAAAAAAGTTCAAAGTAACAACTACAAGGTGACCAGCCCCCTCTTCCTCGTCCTTCCTTTCATAATATAAATAAATGTTGAATACACTCTCTCCCTCTCTCACACAAGCTAGTGGGCAAACTCACGTTTGAGGTGCGCTTGTATCCACTAATGCTGTTTATTTACCTTATTACTAGAAAATTATATTAAAAGTTATTTTTTATAGAAAAAGAATTTTTTAATAATTATTATCTAATAAATGAATTTATGTACATAGCATGGTGTCGGTCTATACCTTCAAGGATTTGTTTTCACTTCAAAAAAAATTCTTCATAATTGCGTTATTTAAATGAATTCACTTCTTGCACAGGCGTCCCTCGCATTTTCAAAAAATCACATTTTTTTCTTTCATTTGCTCCGGAATAGGAACACTTTCAATTAACTTTCGGAACAAAAAAAAATTGATTGACTATAATTTATGATGAAAATTAATTTTGTGATCGTCAGGATTAGTATCAGTCGGTATTTCATCATGACTTTGAATTTTACGTTTTTTCTTTTGCTATAAAGACCTGGACATGACTTACTTTTTCATTTATTCTTATTATTATTATTATTATTATAATTAGTTTAGCCAGAGACGAAAATCTTGAAGCACTAGCATCGGCTTTATTGGAAAACCTACCGCACTTGAGCTTATTTGTTCGTGTATTTGTATGTTTGAAGGGAAATTTTGAAAATTCAAGATTTGTTTTCGACACAACACGGTAACGTGTACCGCATTGATTTACACTATTTCAAGATGTCTTATAACGCGGCTTCGATGCAACGCGAATAAATTTTTGATACAACATTAGGCCCTTTTTTCTTACTTATGCTATTCTAACCCTGTTAAACGGAGGACGACTGTACATGTAATATCAGAAAGCGATTAGCTTGAACAAAATCCAAAACTTACATATAAATTTGCTTTTCACAAACTCTATAATAAAGCCGGTTGAGATATTTACTACTCAGGCAACAATGATTGTGTGTGTTACACAAATGATTGATTGATTATTTAGATGTGTATGTGTGTGCGAAATAGCAAGTAAAAATATTATAATCGGTCCAAGTCAATTATGAAACACCCTACACCATGTCGTCATTCGTGGCAAAATAGCAAAAATTATATCTTGGGCCCGTGCTTTTCATGGACCCCAAAACATACAAACCGGTTCCTTGTCGTGGTCTTCTTCGGTTCTTACGTTAAAGGCTCGCAAGTCTTTAGAGATCCGATGCAACTGCGTCATCTAACTTCAGTCTATGTTGCGTGCACATATCAAGCCACACCTACATACATTTCCATTGAATTTGAATTTATCATAATAACCGATTATCGCTATTTGCGTGCGTACGCGCCTACAAGCTTGCGTTGTTAACTCAGTCTTTGTCAACAGCAAAGATGTTTAAGGTGAACTCTACAAAATATTAAACATACATTTTAATTATATAGGTTTCATCCATAGCAAATAATTTTGCCAAGTCTTTGTGATAATATCGCGTCGATTATATAAAGCGGAAAGTTCATATCTCAACATCTCTGAGATGTAAGACTCGCCTGATAGTGAATACGTAAACGAAAGGTAATAAAGATATGAAAATCTAATATTTATGCAAATGAAAGCACAATTACCGTTACGTAAGTGCCGGACAGTTTAAGCTCAAAATAAATTAGATATTTCTATTTCCAGATGAAGATATTTATTAACCAGAAAAAAACAGGTATGAAATAATGTTCTTTTTTTAGTAGTTCTCATGTTCTTAACCGTATTTCCGGTTACGCGCAGTTGGATGTTATGTATTATGAATTATGAATTACACAACAAAATCATCTCTGGGGAATACCTTTAACAGCAACTAATACAATATTCTAAGAAAGCGTATAACGTGGTTGTGAAGTATGACAACCTTTTGCCCGAAAGCACACACAAGCCCGCCAAGGAAACGTTAACCGAACTAGAACGTACTATATTCCCTTAGTTTCATGGGTTCTTGTGACGATACTTAAAGACTGTGTAATTTCATGTATTATCTCAGTAGGACCAGATGCCTCTTCGATATGGAAACCATTGATTTTTCTCTTTGACCAACCACCCAGTTTACGTTCCCTGTAGGGATGTGTACGATAGTAGCCGGGAAGGATTATAGATATGTAGAGAAAACAGGGGGAAGTAGTACGTATACAACGTCTACTTGAAAGTGGAAACAGCTCGAAGGGCGGGCAGTACGTTTGAAGAACGATGAGTCACGAGATGCGGGCGTGTGAGATCGCTATGAAAGCCGAGTTGTGTTAAAAGAGTTGATTGGCCAACGAATGTCTTTTAGCTCTTTGGAACACTTCTTGTACATAAGCACAACACAGGTTACATTACAACGGTGCCGAGTTTTGGACACACTTTCATCATCCATGAATATCTGAGCATTTTGCCGCACGCGGTCCACACATGTAAAATACACTCTAATTTTGGTCCTACCTAGAATCTAGCTCGGTGATACTATCTTTCAACACTTCGAATATCAAGCGTTGCCTGTTCTTCTACATTGAACGTTGTGTGTTAAGAAACAGCATTGAGCTTTGGTGGCGTTAAACCCGTTTTACCCGATTTGTTTAAACCCATTCGGATAAGAGGTCGCCAATAACTGTGTCTCTCATGATGCGGAGCGGCATTGTCCCTTGCTAAAGGAAAACGTTTGACACAAGGTGCGATCGTGTGCAAACGCGTAAATAAAGTTTTCTGTTACACGCAGCCACAGTAGGTCGCTCATAAATACGAGAGACAGAGAAAAGATTAATCGGTCATCACCATTTTGAGAGTGAATTGCTAGGTTACTCCAGTTAATACCATGTTCAGATCACTGCTTACTGTAGATTGCAAGTTGAAATTTTTCAACTCTTGTCGGCTCTTGCATAAGCGGCTTATGGCAGTTGTGTGTGGCCATGAATTGAATACATGTGCACAACATTTCCGACGGACAGACAGACAAACGATCACTGCTAAATTGATTCAGAGCGATTTACATTGACCAAGAGCATATATACTTCTCCGAGGGTCTTCGATGATTGTTTCTGTGTTTTGCAAACGACAGGACAAACACAGTCTACACCTCATCCTTAAGTAGTGCATATGAAGATTTTAGAAAATTTTAAATTATGCAAAAGCGAAAATTAAAATTTAAAAAATTTTAATTCTTATTTCAGACAATAATTTTGTATACTTTATATATGTACACAACAATTTTATAGTTTACAACAATTGCGTCGTTGGCACAAACAACGAAAAGCAATAATTATCGAAAATAAATGGAGGAGCTATAAAATCTATTGACTGAAATTGCAACCGCGTCAGACAACACCCAGCCTCGTATAACTATATATGCCTATATATACATATGTTAATACTTTCGTAGGTCTCACCCACATACAGACATTTTGTGCGTAACGACTAGCTAACAAACTCATGACCTAGAGAATACAAAATATAAAAGTCAAGTTTCGTCTACAAATGTAATTATCTAAGTAAACATTTTAAAAATATACATATATTCATATATGTAAATATATGTAAATTCATAATATATATATATATATATATATATATATGTATACATAATTATATAGTTGCATATAGATAAACAAAACACGTAAAAGATAACAGTCCGGCTTGGCCGACTATTTGATATCCTACACCACTTTGCGTAGTACAGTTATTCAATCGCTATGATCATACGATAATACATCAAAAATTATACATTACTCTGATGCAAAGGCATACCTTCCATGCACGCCCGCACATTGAAAGATGCTCCTAGTATCACATGACATGGTCCAAAATTTAGCAAACTTAATTTACTTTCTAAAAATTTCATGATTTTTCGTTAGTATTAGGGCATATAAAAAGATTTTGCGGGTTTTCCCGCGGGATGATGTTAATGCCTGTATATTGGGCAACCTTCACCTGATTATCCTAAACGAACATGTGCTTGAAAGGTGACATTTCAGCTTACATTGTTTGCGAAGATAGTTTTCTAATTCTTTGCTAGTGGAAAAAATTATATTGATTTGAAAATGAGTGAAATATCTGGTGAAATACAGTGTGTAATGCTTTCTTGGTATAAATAAGTAAAACATCCAAAAACAAGCCGAAAAATGTTGTGAAGTGTACCGAGAGAATGCTGTGAGTGAAAGAAGGACTCAGGAGTGGTTTACGCGATTCCGTCCCGGAAATTTCGATGTTAAATATGTACCTCGCTCTGGTCGAAAAAATCGATCGTGGAGCACGTAAGCTGTCAGGAATGTGGGAGACACTATACGTCAACCACATGCTGCTGCAATTGTTTTGAAAAGCGCAGACTACAGAAAGGAGCTCAAAAGCACGCAAAAAACTGCGAGGACTTGTTATATGACCCATTAGTTTACGTCACAATAAACCAGAAAGTATACTTTCTCTCTATTTGAGGGGCTGTTTTTTATTCTAAGATCTTTATATGTTAATGGATCACATTCACAGGTCTATTTTCTACACCCTAGAAGAGGTGCTTTTTGGTGCAGTTCTCCCACATTAAAGGTCACGTAACAGCCGAACTGCTTAATACGCAAAACTTATATTACGTGAAATGAACACACCGTACATATATTGCCTTTTCATCCTTACTAAATGTCGGAGTTGTCTTCACGAGCTATATTTTCCAATTATGCGAAATCGAACCCAAACAAAATGGTTATAAAAATTGAACAAAAATTAAAAAATATATACATAAATCAAAAGGGAGATCATGCGTAATGTTTGCAAAAACCGAAAGGAAAAATTTATTGTAGCTTTTTATCTAACATTGTACGGACATAGTTGAAGAAAAACAAATTAAAACCTTATAGTTCGGCAAGGCCGACCTTCAAATGTGCTACCTCACTTGGCCTAATACAGTTATTCATACATTTTCACGAAGATAGACCATAAATTTGGCATATTTTTCACGTAAAAGCATATTTGTCATAAAAGTCCTCGCATGGACGGTCGCTCAAGAAGTGTCAGCTGACATGATCCAAATTTAGCAAAGTTCATTTCCTGCTCGATTGCGGCATAAAAAACTATAAACTGGACCTTGTCGCCATGTAAGGGCTGACATTTCATAAGAACTCCTATACATGAGTAAAAAATAGATCGATGTGATCCGAATTTGTCACAAATAATGTTCAAGTTAAACACCGATTTTCATCATAATATATTAAAAACTACACGACTTTGACTTATAAGAATTTTATGTTATGTAGAATCGAAAACATAGACTTATGCATTGAGACATGGAAAGTTACATTCCTTGGCTAAATGAAAAGTTAGCTTTCGTATGGGAGATTATATGGGTCAGGACGAAAAAATTGCTCCATCCGATCTAAAGTTTTCACGTAAATTTCGAATGCCGAAGTACTAGTATTTACCCATATTGGCTAAGGATTTTCAAGAATTACAATCTCATAAGAACGAATAAACGACGTTATCTAGGGAGTGCTCGGAAAAGTGGTCCAATTCAATCCATTTTCAATAGAGTTCGGACTTGTGTTAAAATACGTCAATGTAGCAAAGTTCATTAAATCATACCAAAGAATTTAGGTTGACTAAAAAAATAAATGGGCCAGCCATAGACAAAGATGGAACAGGTGGACAGACGAGCAAAAAAGCGAAAATCGATTCGGAAAATGGTTCTGAATCGATAAATATAATGAAATGCGTATCTATTTTAATTGCTTCTCGGTGTTATATATACACGCGTAAATTAACATATCCTCTACCACAAGTGATGTAGGGTGCAATTACATCATGCCAAGTATAGTGTAAACAAGTTGAACGAAGTAATTAAAAGTTAAAAGCTATAACGAAAATCTTACTCTATTGCAATGTGATAATTGCATCGTCGACAAAACCTTTCGCATAAACTCGACTTTTCAATTGTAATACAATAGGTATTAACGCCCTTTAAGGTGCATACAAAACCGAAACCGTGTTCTGATTTCTCTCAAAAGCTGTATAAGGCACCTTTCAAAAATAATACTTTTTTAGCAGCTGTGTCTACACACTCCGTGACACGGCACCGCAGTAAGGAGAACTCATTGTTTTTTGTTACCTTTTGGTGTTCATTGCATCAGACTTTGTTTCTAACATTATTTAATTCTTGTTCTTGTTGCAATATGTCTACCGATTTCTCTTTATTTCCCGGCAGCAAAAATGCAAAATCAGAGTTTTTCTAGCGAAAAGGCAAGCCTTGGCAATTGTGGGTTATCTTCACTTCATTAAAATTTAAAATAAATTAAAATAATTATTGGCCAAGACCGCGACAACCGGGGTTGGGAGTTATATTTGTAGAATTCAAATATATAACGAAAGAAAATGCAATGGAACCTGCAAATATGTTGGCACTCATTATATTCATTAGTGACGCTCTCCGCTCACAATACCTTGATCATTACCCAGGCTTGAATAATATTTGTTCTATTATCGTTCACATCCATCAAGAGGTACTTTGTGATCCTTTTTAAAGCTAGCGAAATCAATTAGGATTTCATTACGAATGTTGTAAAATGATGGACTGCTTCCTCGACTATTTCGGATCAAGTGAGAAGAGATAGAAAGTTTAGCTTTTAGAAGAGCATTACGTAAGCTACTTGCACAGTCTAATAAGTAAGTCGCTTTATTTTAATGCTTTAGAGGGAAAGTGTTCTCCCGAACTACATGTGTGAAGACTTGCACGTTCGGACAATGTTCGGAAACATTCAATTTTTAGACCATGTTGAAAAATTACCTACCCTTCCTAGCCGTTCTTTCATATCACTGTTTAATATCTAAGCCAAATATCTAAGACAAACCAAAAAAAATTACATTATGTTCTGATAAATGAAACAGAAAAGCACAAACAAGGATGCCATAGTCGGCCAACGCCGACCAGTAGATATCCTAATCCATTGCGGCTAATTCAGTCATTCTGTTCATGGAATGCAGTGACAATCCACCACACCATCACACCAAAAATGATACGGTAATTTTATGTAAATGCGTAATTTTCATGGAAGCCCTCCTGTTGGAAGATGTCGAAAACATCACATGAAGTATTCCAAATTTTGCAAACTTCATTTACTTGCCGAAAACTTTATTGGTCTTCAGTTTTCATCATAAAAATCTAGAAATTAGTCTTTCTCTCCATATAAGACTTTGCTTTTCATAACGACCCCTATCTCAAAAAATAGACCCATGCAACCCAAATTCCCTACCGCTCATTTGTTTACGAAAATGATACTAAGGACGAATTTTTATTATAAAATGTTAAGAATTAAATCTTTTTCTGAAGGGTTTGCTATTCATAAGAAATCTGCTTTGCTGCGGGGTCCAAGAAATAGATTCATGGGTTTCAAATTTGGTTCACTTAATTTTTATGAACAAATTTTCATCATAAAACATTAAAAATTGGAACTTTTTCGCATAACAAGACTTACATTTGCTGAGAGTATGCAGAAAAAATAGACCTACCTGATCCAAATTCGATAAGGTTGGTTTGTTTGTCAATTCACTGCTACTGTTCCTCATGAAATATTGGCACACCTCTTTACCATAGGAACGGTTGTATGGTAAGGGGATCAAATAAAAAATTGCCCATGCCGAACTAAATTTTCCGCGCCAATTTAGAATGTCAACATACGGTGACTTTAGTTGAGAAATTTTGAAAAATTGGAATTTTTTCCATTTAACAACTTTCTAAAATAAGATGTTATATGGGGGGATGGTCGAAAACCATTTTCAATAGCGTTCGTCCTTGATCCGAAGCAAACTTGAGTGTAACAAATTTGATTGAAAATAAATTTAAATTGACGGACAGACAGGCGGACAGATAGGCTTATATCAGTTAAAAAAATGATTCTGAATCGCTCGGTATAATAAAAGCTAGATCTACTTTAAGTCCTTCGGGATGTTACATACCCAGCAGTAGCACACACACAATAGTATCACAAGCAGTATAGAGTATAATGTAAGCGAATGATTAATACCCATGCGTCGAAAATGCTGAAACGTGTTATCATTTTATCAACAAGACAGTTAGCTTCCACGAGGAATGGATTGTACAATCAAGGATAACGTTTAACAGGTTGTATATGCTTAAGAGTTTATTAAGACAATTGACAAATTAATTCAAAATTTATTTATTTAATTATTTATATAAAATTTGTAGCTTTTGTTCTTTCTATTTTTAAACGTGCGGAATTTATATGCAAATAAATAGAAACACATGCATTTGCAAATGAACCCATTCATGGGCGAAATACCTTTCTTTTTTTGTTTATTTGTTTGTTTGTTTTAAAAAGCCAATACCTGTCTGCAACAATTTATTTGAAAATTTATTCTAATAAACTACAAATATTTGTGCATTCATTTATTATGAATCATCTACATTTAAGTAAACCGAACTAAGGAACGAATTTCCATAATTAAATACTTGAGGAAGATTCTATTTGTTACAAAAAAACAGTTGTATTTACATTGTCGGTGTGTATTTACATTGAAAAAAATAACAAAAAACAATCCACTTTTCCTAGAACAAATATATGCAAAAATAGAAAGCACATACGTACATATATGCATAGTAAGTCAATACATACATACCAGCAGGATTTGAGCGAGAATGTGTTTGTTTTTAGCGATGTCTTAATATCTTAATACATAGGGGCACCTGGGGTCATCAGTTGACGAGAGACTCGGTGTCGAATAATTCGAGCGATGTATCGAGTAGTGAGTGTGCGGTAATCGACAGATTACGCAGTTTCTTACATTTTTTCTATATCGAGTAAAAAATTACTCGATCAGAAAATTGCTGTCGAGTATCGAATATCTTCGAAGGCAAAGAAAACAATCATTGTTACGAAATGCACATATCTGTGACAATTCATACCTATGAAGACGACATGATCGCATCAATGACGGAAATTTCAAGGTGTTGGGAAAAGCATATAATTACGTTCAATAGTTTTCTCTTCCGGTGCTATCAAATAGAATGGTATTCTGGAAGAGAAACTAAGGAAAAAACCTCTGGGCAATAGTGAAAGTGGCAAGGAAATCAAAAATTTTTATACGCTAGATCATCTATGGTGCAGGGTTATTTGGGTGTTTGTGCGGATGCATGCAATACCCGGAGAAACTTGAGATAGATGCACCTTTTATTATACTGATCAATTCAGGATCACACGCTGAATAAATCAAAGCCTGTCTGTCCGTCGGTCTGTCTTGTTTTCTTGTGTTCAACCTGCAAGCTACAATTTTTGAGATATTTTGATGAAATCCGGTACACTGACATCGTTTGGCCCAAGAACGAACGCCAAACGAACGAATGATTCAGATTGAACCACTTTTCCAGCCACTTCATATGTAGAACACCTTATTTTGAAAAGTCGTTATGTGAATAACTGTATTGAACAAAGCGGTTTAGGGTACTCAATGGTGCTCCGTGTCCCACTATAACGTTTTTACTTGTTTTAAGCATGCAAGTGGACATAGTAAAATTATAGTCACATCATTTATCAATTATAAACTCTATAGATCAACGCTTGTTTAGACCAAGATTCAATAAAATACGTGCTGAGCAAAAGAATGCTTTGGGCGAGTTTATGACCCAGCACCCGGTTTTGATCAAAAATGCGCTTCGCAATAGCTTACACGGCAAGCGAGAACTTAAAAACATCTCGCAAGATCTGTCAGCAAAATGGAATGCGTTAGGTCCTTAACATCCTCCACGGGACCATTGCATGATTTTTTGCCTGCAGTTGTTTCTTTGTACGAACGATGTGCATATAACATTATTGTTTCGCTTATTTATTTTGTTTTTTCTTCTTCTTCTCATTGAATTGGATTCATATTGTTAGTCACATACTAGTGATATCACAAATGTGCCGTCGAATAAAATACTTTTCTCGATTCAACAGCAATCGCGTTCTATAAACCCGCAAAACAATAGTGTCGAGGATGACTTAGTCTTAGGAAATAAGGAAAAATCTCGATGGCTGTCCCGAAGAAGGGCACATTTGGGACAAGATCAGATAGCGAAGTGAATAGATGCGTGTCGTCGTTTGTTACGATATGTGTTTGTCTTGTTTGTTAGGTTTTCGATTACAATGACCAAAAATGCCACATTTGCACCGTTGGTGGTCATTACATAGCTATAAAAAGATAGCGATATTCACCGTTATGTTGAGTACAGTGAGTCTCATTAATATTGGGTTTTTTCGCTCGACAAAAAGCAAACGCTTGTTAAACGTAGTCCATAGTCCAAATATAAAAATTTATTTTACTATTTTGCACTACGTTTGGGGAATACGTATAAACAAACAAACTAATCATTATTCTAGTAGACAAGAAAATTGAATAACTTCAACAACTCAAAAAACATAGCGCCATCAGTATTGGTTTCTTTTCATATAAGGAAGGGTACGAAGATAAAAAACATCATATTATTTAAAATTAATATTCGGTGGGGTATCCTTTTTGCTTAATGGCCTCACTTAAACATTTTGACATAACTTGCATCATCTTTCTTGTGTAGGAAACAGGGATCTTACTCCATTCTTCTTGGAAGCGATTTTTCACAACTTGGACGGAAGCGAGTGTTTTTTGCACACGTCTGTCTAACCGGCATATTTTTGAAGGGGTTCGTGCTTGGCGATTGGGGAAGAGGGTGAAGCACTTTGGAGCAGTTATATAAGAGCCATTCTTGGAAGAATTTGAATGTTTCCAAAATACCAAGTTTGTCCACAGTGTCTTCCAAATTTTCCTTCAATATCCTTTAATAACCCCCCTTGTTTAGAATGCCATAAACACAAATTTTGGCGAATTCATTGGCTCCAAGGTAATAGGAAACTAGACCTGGTGTATTGTGAAGCGTTCAGGTCTGGTCGATTAATCGGTTAATTCGATTAGAAACGTTCGCTGTCGCAAAAATGAACCGAATAAAAAATATGACAACAAAATCGGTTCGCAAAAATATGACAACGAAATTGCTCACCTATGGGATTATTTATCAGACTTGGCACCTTTCGACTGCCACTTTCTTGTTTTGATCAGAGTACGCATTTGCTGAGCATCGCGTTAATTCCTACAAAGATATTAAAAATTTCCGGACTAAATGATTCGCTTAAAAAAAAAGAAGATTTTTAAAGGCATGGTATCCACAGTACGTCCTAAAGATGGAAAAAATGTGTGTGTAGTGAGGGGGAATACATTCTACAATTTTTCTAAATTTTACGTATTTTTTCCTAATTAAAAAATCCACATTTCTGGACCCATGCATAATATCTAAAATCCATTTGCATATATGTGCGTTTTTTGTTTGCGCGAATCGTCGAGTATGTTGCCCTTCAATTTGTGCTACACGATCTTAACCTCTTCCTACTTTGTGTAGCAAAGTAAGTTTTTTTTTTCTTGATTCTAGGTTGGACCGTTGGTGTCTTGTAAATCAGCCATATTTTTCTTTCACCACCCGTCCGAATGCATCGCAAGCAGTTTTGACCAGCTAGATTTTATATTCAAATTTTCTAGATCGCCGTATAGACAATTATCGTTGTGCCGTCTCCAGACAGCTGACGACGAAAATGATCTTTTGCGATGCAATCTAAGAGCGGTAATAGCAGCACTAACAAAAATGTACTTCTTCAGGCAAACGCAGTCTACAATATCAGAAGAGCATGAATTCAATTTCGAGTTATTGCTTCGGCGCTCGTATTCTCCAGATCGTGATAATCGATCGGAAGGTGACGACATTGCGGAAACTGAAGCGTATGCTCAAGGCCTTTGCAAATCTTTCAACAAAAGCGTTATCGAAAAGTTAGAGAAACATTGCGAGAGGGGTATTACGCTTAAAGACGCCTATGCCGATTAAAAAGGTCAACTTCTGCAAAAAAAAGGTTTCCAATGTCATTGATTATAGAAATTTAGTTTGTTCTTTTATTTGAGTATTTTTTAGAATAACACTGACGGGTATAAGAGATGCGATCTTGTTTGTTAGTTCTTTTAAAATAAAGAGGCTGATTATAAAAGCTGGTTATGGTAGTTATGGGCCCAATATTTGATTAATTGTCAAATTTGCCCAATATATTTTGCTAAATCAAAATTTAAAGCGTCACTTAAAACCTTAAAGAATAATTTATGAATTTTTTATGACCTGAGTGTGATAAGATAAAATTTGCGATCACATTTGTTTTCTTAGATGAGATTGTAGACACACGATTACAGCTGACTTTCATACTGTCAGATAAGATCTCCAAAACATATGTCTATGTTTTATGAATACTTACCAAAGTTAAAATGCCTCTGAAAATTTTTCTCTTCTTTCCATATTAAAATGTTTAGGCATGAAGATGCCTAAGTAAGCTTGTGGTTGAAGAGCATATAATCTGCTATCACGTCAAGGCCCGCTCCTCATACGTGTTTTTTATAGCCTACATCACTTGTGGTGTAGGTTATATTAAGTTTCTGCGGGCATGCCCAGAAGGGCTTAAGATAGACCCACATTTTATTATAACGATCTAAGCTTGTCTGTCCGTCCGTTGTCTGTCCATGTAAATGCCTTCGTGCCTGCAACCTAGTCAAGTCGCAACTTCTGAGACATTTTGATACAATGTATTTATAACACCGACGGGCTTTGAGGTAGGGAGACGAATGCTATTGAAAATAGCTCGGATCGGATCACTTTTTCATATAATGTCTTATTTTAAGAAGCGGGTATATGAGCAAAAAATGCAAATTTTAAAATGTTTCAACAAAAGTCGCTTAGCAATAGTATTTTTACTTTCCAAATTGGTATGGAAAATTTGGTTTCGCTGAGGTATTTTTCGAATCCCCTCTCATATAAGCGCTCCCATGTAAACTATATCTTTACATTGTAAAAATGTTTAATTTTCAATATTTCATGGTGAAAATTGGTTCGTAATAGTAAATTGACAAAAAGGTCAAGCTTATTGAATTTGGACCACGTCAATCTATTTTCAGAATAACATCACATATTCTCAGGAAATCTAAACCCGTATACGGCAAAAAGGCCTAATTGTTAATGTTTTGTGATGACAATTTATTCATGGTAGTAATATGACATAAAAATGAAGTGGGCCAAATTTCAAACACATGGATCTATTTTTTGGACCCCACTGCATATAAGATTTCTCATAATTAGCAAGGCCTTAAGAAAATGGTTTAATTCTTAACATTTTATGACGATAACTGGCTCATACTAGCAGTTTAGTAAAAAAAATTAACGGTAAGAAATTTGGATCAGATAGGTCTATTGTTTAGACTCCAACATATATACTCGTGATCATGCAAAGCATTATATGAAGAGAAAGTCTATATTCTTGTTTTTTATAGCGGAAACTGACGTATGAGAAAATCTTAGGGAAGTGAATGAAAATTTGGAAAAATTTGGAAAATCCTCCAATTTTCGGGCTTTCACGGAAAGTAAGTCTTGGCATGAAAATCATGTGTAATTTTTGGTGTAAAAGTGTATCGGGTAAAGTGGTGTAGGATATCTAACGGTCTGCCTGGCCTTTTAACTTTCGGTAAAGTAAAACTTAGAGTAAAACTAAACTAATAAATCTCAATTTAAAATTTATGACGATAGCATGAAAAGGGTTGAGCCAAAAAATAACATAACGTTAACTAATCGGAAATGGTAATAGACATGCATATGAATTGAACGCATATCGAATTTTGAACGCGTAGAACTCCAATATTTTTACATATATTCAATATTTAGCAGTGATAAAATCACGCTAATGGATTTATAAAATTTCGCTTCAAGGCGAGTATAACTTGCTCGTTTTACAAACATTTCTGTATACATTTACGGAATATTGTTTATATGCAAGCAAAGCACACCCATGTTCCATTTCAGACCTATGAACTTATTATATTTGCTAAGTAAATACGTGTACTTTAATGATTCACTCACTCTGACTTGACTGTAGTTTTGTTTTTCTTTTTGTTTTCGTTTTCGTTTTTTTTTTTTGCATCATTTTTATTGTTTTATCTCTACACGCAAACGAACACATCATCATTAGCACAATCAGAAAGTGTTGTGGTTCCTCAATACACTTCTGCTAATGCATACATAACAACATAACATACGTTTTGTATTTGATTTTAAAATAAAAAAAATAAAATAAATAAATAAATAAAAAGAAAACATACACACACGCACACACAAAAGTGCATCTGTATTGCTTTGTGCAATTATGGTGTCTGTGTGTGTGTGTGTGTGTGTGTGTGTGTGTGTGTTTGTTTGTATTTGTTTGTATTTGTGTGTTTGTGTTTGTGTGCATAATTTCGTTTACACGTCCACATACATATAAGCATAAATGGAGAGTTTCTTAAACTTTTCTTCTGCAATCTTTTAAACTCTAAACATACAACGCGTTATATTCGTTCGATTTTTTAAACACCCTTGTATTTGTGAATAAATATTCAAATACATATTTGGTAACGCTTATAATCTTAGACTATAGATAATTGCAATTAAGGTAACCAAGACGTTTGAAAAATGCTTTATTCTGTTTTATAGATAGTTAAGCAAAAACCGAGTGAAAACATTTTAGTCGGGCTAGGTCGACTATTAAATACCCTTCAACACATTTTCTAACAAACACGAAAATTATACACTGTTTTTATATGAACCCACTATTATGAAACTATATATCAAAAATTGGACCTTACTTTCCAAATAAAGGCTTATTTTCCGTAAGAATGGTTATGCCCAAGAGCAAAACAAAGAGTTTCGTAAAAGGCCTTATAAAGAGTAGAATTTCCAAGTAGGCGTGGTTGGTACAATCAATTTTTCTTATCTTCTATTACTATTATGATTTGATTTTCACCATAAAGCATTGAAAATGCTTTTGCCGTATGATTTCTCATCATATGAACCTCAGTTTTCGCTATATGAGAGTGGGCTCAAAAAATTGCCCCAACCGGTCCAAAGTTTTTATGCCAATTCAAAATGCCGAAAAACTATTACTTAGCCGCTTTTATCGCGAAATTTTGAAAATGCAAGTTTTTCCATGCAACGACTTTTCAAAAGAGAGCGTTATATCCGATCGATCCGGACCATTTTCAATAGCGTTCGTGCTCGTTGCAAAGCATGTGTTGCATATTTCATCAAAATATCTTCAAACTTTCGATCTGCAAGTTGAACAATAAAAAAATACGTGGACAGACAGACATGCGGATAGGCGCGCGGACAAGCAGAATCACTTTCTGAATCGATCGATATAATGAAAAGTGGGTCTATCTTAAGCCTGTTGCCTGGCTGTTGCACACGTCACATACAAAAACTTACGATACCCTAAACCACAAGTGATGTAGAGCAGAATGATATCATCTCTGATTGCGATTAAGGTTATGTGTAAGCGATCATTACGAATTTTTATTTCCTCATATAAAATATAAGCCAATATTTGCACTCTTTTTTTTTGTTTTATTAATTATATTAATTATTATACGGATTTTGTTTATTTTTAAGTAGCTCCTCCAAGATAATGCCAGTGAGCGCTTTCATCAGTTCAAACAATGGCGTTCAAGATTTTATAAAAATAACAAATAACAAGTGGAACAAGGGCCAATATATTGGTACCAAAAGAATCTATATTCAGAATAGAATTTTTTCACTTTGCCTTTTTCGTGCACAGGCGTTAATAGTTATACTTTTCTTTTGTCATTTCTGTCAAATGAAGGCGATTTCGCCATTTACTTGTAACTTTATGCGAAGCGGTGTCGCATTGAATTATGTCCTATGAAGAGCATAATCGTTGTTAACGATTTTTGTATAAGTGGGCGTCCTATTATACGCGATTTGTTAAGCTGCTATTCACGCAGCTTTATTTACGGGCCACAATTTCGAACATATTTTCATGAAATTTAGTACAACGCAGTTAAAAGTATCGCGGATCGGACCGCTTTCCTATATAGCGCCTTATTTTGAAAAGTCGATATACGAATAAATGTATTAAGCGAAGTGCTGCCGGACATTTAATGGTGGACCGTTGTCCGCAATATATTTTCACTCGTTTTTCTATTATCCTATATATATATATATACATGTATCTCTTTACGTATGTACATAGATAGGTATGAAAATATGTTTCTAAAGTCTTATATACATATCTTCTCTAGCAAGGCATGTTTGCAAACGAAAAACAAATTTTTACATAAAAAAGGGTAATAACTGCTCGAGTTGGAAAGCCCCATCCCTGATGTCGTCTAAAACTTGCATAGTAGAAGCGGAATTATTACTTTGTGTAAATGATCGCTTGCTACATCGTCTATCGTTTCCATCGTAGCATCAGTTTTATCTTCAATCCGCCTAACAGGCACAACTCGGCAAATTCAAAAGGACAGTAAGCTCAGCTGATCTGAACAGGGTACGTGTGAAATAATATATGAAACTGCTTCCCGCAATTACAGTCCCACATTACATTACGTTGATCTTGAAAGATTGTCCAAGAAAGCTATCTATGATGAAGTCTGCTTTCCGGCCTCACGTCTTGAAGACTAGAAAACAGTCTGCCTGAATCAAATATAATTTTATCCTTTCTTGCGTATATGCATGCCTTCCCTCGGGCAAACAAACGAACAAACTTGGGAATGCCTGATTGATGTATGTACGGCTAGGCTATAACGTGGCATATACGCTTGCACTTCAACGCTTTTCATATGCAAATACGTAACTGATCTCGTTTTACCCCCGTTCTTTACTTGTACTATCATTTTTTTACAATTTTACTTTGTTGCTAAGGTAGATTTCTATATTGTACTGAATTGTCTTTGTTATAAAGAAAATCTTATTGTGTTGCGTTCGTCGCTTCAACTCAGTTTTTATGGTCTTTTGTATTTTTATTTTTTGTCTTTTTTTTTTGTTCCTCGTCATCTCATGCGTTGCGGTTACAATTGACTTTGACGATACTTGTACCCCTTCAATTGGTTTCACATATGCATATGAATATGTAACTAACTGTGCATGTATTGTAGGGCTTATTAATTCAATATTCAACACCGAAAGATGGAGTTTAGTGGATTTCGTTATTCGATTTGTGACATCCAGAAATAACAAAACCCCGCAGCCTTTAACTGTATGGCAACTTTCATGATCGCACATATTGTGATAGAAAGTTTATGATTCAAAAATGAAATCGACGAATGAATGTAGTCCGCCCACAATCCGCCTACAAATTAACAAATTGAAAAATCAAAGGACATTATTTTCGCAATTGAGTTAAATAAAAACTTTGATACAAATACTTGGAATGGAAGGGAAATAGATTTGATTGATCAGTTGACAAAGCAAACAAAAAGTTTATAATTTTTTGATCGCAATTATCATCCGGAAAGTAAAGTAGAATAGAGTAGAGAAGAATGGAGTATTTACCTATATAATAGGTTGTTGCATGTATTTTGATCATTTTGTGAATTGAAAAAAGGTATTTACTGAGAAAAATTGGTACAATGTAAGTTCATCAAAATATTTTCCATCATTTTGTACAACTGTTTCACCTCTTTCTGGCAAAATGGCTATGCCGTGTAGAAAGAACGTTACTGGTTTGCCTGTGATCCAATAATCGATCCACTTTCCCATGTGAAAATTGAAAATCATTTTCTTTTCCATTTTCAACACCGACCGACGGTCGCAGCTATTGACCTGTCGCCAAAATTGTGGTATCGTGCAACAAGTGGAGCTAGTTTATTTTTCCGATAACAAAATCACTTGAGTCCTTGTTCTCCAAAAAAAAAGAAAAAACTAAACACAAGATTGGCTCTGATTCGATTTGAGTGACTGTTGCATAGTTAAAACTGAAGACCGATTTGGGCGCTTTTGTCGAATTTTTTCTTTTACTTATGCAAACAAGTAAGAACATTATAGTCGGGCAAGGCCGACCGTTAAATACCCTACATCACATTTTCTAACACATTGCTTATTTTTGTGTGAAATTACTATTGTGGGTCGATTTTCATCGCCACATGCTAAAACTTCGACTTTTCTGCTCCACGAAGGATCAATTTTCGTGAAAATCCTCGTTAGGGTAGGATCCGAATAATAGGCCGACATATTCCAAATTTGGTACAATTAATTTTCTTATATTAAATCACTATTATGATATAATGTTCATCGTGAAGCAATGAAAATTATAGCTTTTGTCGTATGAACTTCAGTTTCTGTTATGCGAGAGGATGTTCGAAGAATGCCGAAATACTGATATTTAGACACTTTTGCCGAGAATTTTTGAAAATTGCAATATTTTTCCATATAACAACTTTTCAGAATACGGCGTTATATGGGGAGTGGTCGCAAAAGGGGACTAATCCGAATCATTTTCAATGCCTTCCGTCCTGTATCTGTCCTGCGACGTTGCTGTATCAAATTTCATCCAAATATCTCGGAAATTTCAACCTGTAGCTTGAACATAGATAACATGGGCAGATATCAGACGGACAGACAGGCTTAGATCAATTCAGATTATGATTCTGAATCGATTGGTATAATAAAAGGTGGGTTTATCTTAAGTCCTTCTGCATGTTACATACGTTCGCACAAACTTAATATACTCTGTACCATAAGTGGTGTAGGGTATAACAAGGAAGATTACTTCAGCTTGCGAGAAAATGAAAAGACAGTTACCGATCTTCAACAGGAACTTTACCGGGAAAGACCTAACAACTTTTTACTTTATGTTGAATTCAAGCAACACTTCTCATCCCAAACCCAAATTCCAATTGCGTAGACTGTGTGTTACGCAAGACTTTTTCCAACATATTGAGCAAATCCTACTTAAAGCTTCCCATTGCTCATGATTTATCTTTTTTCCTTTTGCCTGCCCAATATATTTGTAGCTGCTAGGGCTATCCAAGTTCCGGCGCTTTAAAGAATTAAAAATTTTTATTTCATTTTCATTTCATTTCGTTCGGTCCAGTTAAACCCCTACTACACTATTAGATCTTACTAACTAACTTACGTTCTTGCGACGATGAGATGAACGATATTGATCTTTATTTCATTGTATATTTGTCCATGATGTAGCGCTCTTAAGGACTACAGGTGACCTTCATCGATAACGCGCTTATATGAGTGAATATATCAAAGTAAAAAATAGAAATATTTTACGGTTAGCTTATGCAGAGCAGACATAACATATGGCCGCATTACGGAATCATTTCATCAGACTCTTGTGTCATTCGCTTAATCACAAGTACTACCGATAAAGTCTACGCAATAACTCATATTTTTAACTTTTATATTCTTGATAATTTTATATTGATAATAGGTGGGATTAAGTGAAATTAATTTTAGTTTATTTCTACCGAAATGTTTTCAAACAACTTTAGTGACTTTGGAATTAGCTCAGGTCAACGTCAACCTATTCATTACTCATCGTTATGTAACAGATAGTGGAATACGGAATACCTTTACCTTTTAAGCGAAAGCGCACGCAATTGAAATCTGCTGAGGGAAAACTGTTTCATGCTCTAATGAATGAAATTCAATCTAGAAACTTCCAAGCATTTACTCATTTTGTAGAAAATGAAATGCAAGATATGTATAACTTTAACATTTACGAGACAACTAATGATTTCAATGAAATGGATACGAATAATGAGCCCAAGGAATAAAATTTTAAATTATTCTTCAATTTTACCAGCTTCTCCATATGTGTTATGTGCGATTGAATACAAACTGAATGACGCACATTTTTCTTAAATCTCTCGTTTGCTCAAATTGTTCAGTTACTAAATACGCTTCAATATGTAATAACGTTATTCTTAAGACGATCAAAAGTAGAAGGCTTGAAGACTTTGAATCTCTTCTTCCACGGGAGGTTCGACAAGCGGACGAACATACGGATTAAGAAAGCTTCGCAGTATGCAGAAAGTGGAAAATTTATAAACTTGGAAAAGAAAGGCAGTCATTCCTAAAAGCATTCTCATGTTTACCACTGGACATATGGAAAACCATCTTCACGGAATTTATCGGGCAAAGTTTCTGAATCGTCGCGAATCGTAAAAATGAGCATAGACAGATGAAATTTGGCATAAACATTCCTCGATCGATTAAGGATACGAGGTTAAAAGATGGGCGCGATCGCTACACATACGCGCACACAATGCAAACTAAAACATCGACAACATTTTCAAATTTCCTACAATCCCCCAAAGATATTTTCAAACATCTTTGATTACTTCTATGCTCAGCCCTGGAAAAGCGCTTCCACTCGATTTACTAACGACACAATTCAATCCGATGTACTTTAGAATAAACTGCAAATTCATTGGAATGTAAAATTTTGTCGTTAATTATGGGCACTTTACTGAACTTTTCGGCAATATTTTGGCACCGAACTAGCAGGTGGTTCTGGCTAACATTTGGGTAGCAAGTTTTCAGAAATATACTCATGGCATCGAACTTCGCAGAGGTACGCACATAACGACATTAGTCACATTTGCATCAAAATAGCAAAAGTGGCCGTATCCCAGAAAAAGAGACTAGACATATTTGCTGCATTGTGTAATTGATAAAATCTGGACACTTAGACTTACCATGCTGAATTTTTGGAAATTAAAAACCCGTCAAATTGACGGATGCTGTAGACGTAGTGATAATAGGGAATCAAGGGCTTAAATCGGTGAAAGAAAGCTTAAATTAATTACTTAAATGAATTTCTTAACTGACATACTCGTGCACAGAGCGACTTGTTTGATATATGAAATTGAATACGGAATCCATCCGATCAATGGCAAAAATGGCAAAAATAGTTGAAAGTTTAATAAAAGCGATTGTCTAATTACTTGAACAAAAACGCAAGAGATTATAAAATTATTAAAATTTTTATTTTTTGCGATATTAGTGTAAATTAACTAACTCTAAGGTAAGGTAATAACATCTGCATTTATAGCATTTTGGTTACAAAAGTCTAAGAAACTAAAAAACAAAAACAAAAAAAAAAAATAATAATTGAATATATTAATGCATTATTTATAAATAAAAGTGAAATTTGAAAATAATACAATAATTGAAATGACAAAACACACACACACACGCGCATACACCCACAAAGGGTAGCTGTATGTGTGTAAGAGTTCCTATCAATTAACATAAACCTCATTAAAACACATTTTATTATTAAAACACATATTTATTATGTATGTGTACATATATACTCACAAAGAAGACAAAAATATGTCAGCATGACATTTAGAATTGATGCTCGTTTAAACTTAAAATTTGTTGCGTACATCGTACTTAATTAAAGTTTCATTTCGATGCGATTTGAAAAGCACGCCTGGGAACGCCGAATAGAAAAGCAAGAGGAGCATCAAAATTATATTTCGAATTCATAATAGCCGCCGTCTTCTCATCTATTGCGGCCCTAACAATACGAGTTTTCTCTGCCATATCTTTTAATTAGAAATGATCGTTAATACATGAGGGAACCGCAGAGAAATACAAAAAAAAAAAAAAACTAAATAAATTTAAAAAAAAAAAATGAAATTAAATTGGAATAAAATTTTATGATAAACTTAGGATCTTAAACCAGTATCACATTATTTCAAGAGTTTCTCCTTGTCACTTATTGAAAGGATTTTAAACAATTGCATTAAAAAATAAATTCATGAAATATATTTGGAAAGCCCAGAAGAATTGTTTCACCATTTCTCTGTCCCCATTTTCATTATACAATAAAATAAAATACTTAAGCGATACGTGTCGATATCGATTTCGAAGCGTTGTAACTATAATTATTGTTTCCTAACGGTGAATAAAGCTTATTTTTGGTCACAGTAAATTCAGGACTTATGGTTATGGTACGCGAAAGACTCTTCATAAAATGCGGTAATAATGCAGCCCAGCCACGATGATCTTGACGCAACGTTAAATATAATTCAAATGTTGAAACTGTCTCCGTGTCCAATTTGAGGGAAGCTATGCGTCGCGAATTATTCGGTTCATCTTCAAATTCAATATAAACCGTGCATCCCCTTAAACCGCACGGCTCACGTTCGGAAAGACATAATATCTCAGCCGCTATACGAGTTGTCAAATCACAAGGTAGCGAAACTTCCGTACAGGAAAGATGACGAGATTTCGCCGATTTCAATTCGCTTAATAACCGCAATGACAATTGGTTAACGGCCGCCGTGTCTGAATCGTTACCGTTATAGAATGTTGTGCCCTTCTTCCTCGTAGCATTCGTAGCGTTCGTAGCATTCATCGTAGTTGTGGCCCGTATGCGAGACGTGTGTTTACTAAGAACTTCCGCCGTACGATTCATTTTATGATTGATGTTAATACTAATTTTCATACTATTAGTTATATTACTGTGTGTATAGGGTAAATTTGTAGCAGCCTTTGTTGCTGCCGTCAGCGGTGGTGTCAATGTTGTGGACCAATCTAAAACAAGTAAAAAAAACAAATAACCAAAGTTTAAAATTTGCATTCGATTTGTTGTCGAAACAATTTTTGCAATAATTAGAATTATCAAGAATATATTTCGGCTTTCTGCCTGACAAGTGTTTTAGCCGACTAGATATAAAGCATCGATTCGATTAGTTCCCCTTCGCTTTAATTTCACGCGCTTAACTAAATATGGATATTATTAAAGTATTCTATGGATGATGACCTTTGGAAAACGGGGATCTATATAAAACTAAGATTGACACCTTAGTTTTGCCAGGATAACTAGTAGAAAATATTTTGTTTATGAGACCATTATTCCAAAATAAATACATTTCGCAATGTCACATATAACATAACGCATAACAAATTCGGCATACTCTTAGCTAATGACCATAATAAGAGCTGAACAGAATGCACGCTTGCTCTGTGGGAAAACGCACGTATCACAATTGCTTTACTTATAAATGCGAGTTTTTAATAATAATAATGATAATAATAATAAATAGTATTAATAAAAATAAAAGCCGAAAGCCTTAGACGCTAGTGCTTTAAGACTTTAGTCTTAGAATTTATTCTCTGGCTAAATTTATATAATAATAATAATAATAATAATACTTATAAATGCACATAAATATAAATACACATGCATATAGAGAAGATATATTTATGTGTGTGTGTTTGTACGTACGTATGTATGGATATATATGTATAATTTTTGTTGTTGTTGTTGTTTTTTTTTTTTTTTTAAGTAGCGCATATGTTCAGCTGGCTGCGTTTATTATTTGCTTAGTTGTTAGAGGTCGTTAAAACACTCATCATTAACTTGAACAAATGTATTTTCGTATATGTGATAGAGTATGAACGCTTGACAACAGCTAAACATTTTTTTTTTTTTTTTTCCTTTGACAAACCCATGCGAAGCTTTAACATAACGTTTTCTTCTTCCTTATGACGAAAGCGAGAGAAAAATTGCAAAATCATTTCTTTTTCATTAATTGATTTTTAATACTTTTATGTAAAACCAACAAATACTAACTATTTTGAATACTTTTCTTTTCTTGGATTTGGAAAGGACCATGTCATAATTTCACAACAGGATCGTACAATTTCACAACTACTATTAACTCTCGATTTATTGCAAATTACATGAACCGGTATTTGTCCATCAGTATAACGTCAGTTGAAGTCGAAGGCAATATTTAATTAAACAAGATGAAGCTTTTTAAAATTTGCCGGTAAAATGTAGAGCAACTGCTGTCGAAAGAAGTCCACTAAGCCACTTACCTTTTACTTTATTTGAGCCCAGACTGGTAAAATCAGATGGACGATATAATTGTTGTACCGCTAAAGTTTCCATTTTCATATTTTAAAAATGTTTTCTTCAAGTTCGAGGAATCTGCCGGCGATAACTACAAAACCATTTACGCAAGTATCACAAATTTGTTCTTAAAAAATATCACTTTGAAATTAAATTTTTCGGCACAGAAAACTTTGTCTTTTAATTTCAGTTCTTTAAAAAAATTAAGAAAAAAAAATGAAAAAAACACGTTAAAAACGTTAAAAACTACTATCGCAATTGTCGCAATTGTCGCAATTGTTTATATGGAGGTCTTTTTTGAGAAAAAACATCCAAAATTTCTGACTTGTCAGTTGCAAGAAATCAGAGTAAATATATTTCAAATATGTTTCATTATTTTCAATAGAGTATGTTTTCTCTCAGAGTTAAAGAGCAAACAAAATTTTACAATACAATGCCAGCTATACCTGAGTAAATCTCCTCTCAATCACCTTCTTTTTTTTGTATAAATTGTTTGCATTAGCATCTCATTTAGTGAGAGCATTAAATAAAAAAAGAAAAACCACTCAGTGACTTTTCAGGGTGTGAGCGAGAAATTTTGAACTTATGAAGAGAACCAAAAGCACAAATTTTCTTCAATCGCTTAATGAGAAAATCATACTGGCAAGCCATAGAAGAGACCGTGTTCCAATTGTTTCAAAGCTATCATGAGTACTTAAGGTGTTTTTTTTTTAGTATTTAATCTCTCCCCAACCAAATAAAAGTTTCTTTCGTACTCTATCTCTTTTTGATAATCATTTTCTCTTTATTCATTACTTTAAATTTTCCCTTCCTTCGATACAACGAATTAATATACAAAACGAGCGTATACCATATATCCCAGTAAACCATAGCGTTGGTTTTGTATTATTATTATTATTTGTATTATTATATTATAATAGTATTGATTTTCATCAGCATAGTTGTTTAGAAACAAAGAGCACATAAACACTAATCTTAAATATCGACTAATTAGGGATTAAATTTACATGTTAACCGGATAATTATGGTCAACAAGCGATGCAAAATTGTTTTAACATTTAAATTCGATTTATTTACATGTTTCAAGTTTGTAGGACAAATCGCAAGTTTTTGAAAAATTCAGTCCACAGTTATTCTCAAAGATGATTGTTTTTAAAACCAACTCCATAATTCTTTCGATAGTTAGTCAAGGTCTTGGTTGCTCTTGCTTGCAATTCAAAGTCTGACAATCTGTAGGATTTTCCAACATGAAGTACTCCAAGCATTCACACCATAATGATCAAAAAAGCAAAGCAGCATCTTCACACAAAAGAATTTAGGTAAACATTTCCTTCTTCAAGAGGACGTAATTCATTTCCTTTGGCAAAGTGGCCGGTGTGGCAGCGCCACTTCTGAAAGGTTAACAGAAAAATCGATAGGTCTTGGGCACTCATAGTATTTAATTCGCTCTCGTACTATTTGTAAGCAACAAACACTTCTGCGTAACCGATTATATTTACGATTTTCGTGTACATTCCAATAATAGGCAAATGCACGATAAATCCAAAAGTACATATATATTTTCACACTATTCTCTCATTTATCAGCTGATTTCTCCACTCGCATTCGTTTCGTTTGTCTTAAGCTGTTTTTTCTTATTTGCAAATTTGTTTTTCTTTTGTTTTTTTTTTTTGTGTGATACGTAACCACTTAACATCATAGGTATAGAGTAACATGTATTAGTCATCAGTTTTGTAAAGAAAAAAAGCTTATGAAATCTACGTTTTCTGCTGCTTTGTCTTTTCCAACAATTCGGCCACCTCTGCTGCTCTCTATGGAATCTAAACTTTTAATTGTTGCTGTTGACTATTTAACTTACTTATCTTATTATGAGAGAGCTATACTCTATAAAAGTGGGAAATGTTTGATCGATCTCATTCCATGGTTTCATGGTCGGCAATATAGGCCAGACTTGATCACAGAATTTTATTTCCCTCATACTAGAGAGTGAACAGCAGAAGGCGATGCTGACTTATTCTGAACAATAATCAATCTACAATCCCAATCAGATGTTGAGCTAAATCATTCCAACTCATGCTATGTTAATCTGCTTGGAATCATTCCCAATGCCAAAGACATTTTTTTAAATAAAAAGTAACCTCAAAGTTATTGCCGTAAATTAAAGGAAACACACGCACCGCTGTAACATCAAGCTTTCACAGAATCTTGGTAAATAGAGTTAACCCAAATTTTAAATAGGTCTTCGTCTACCGATTGAAACCTATTGGTAAATATTTTACGAAAAATTCTTTTTTCACGAGTGTGTTTGTGAGCCTGTCAATTAGCACCAACTGACATTTGGGCCAAAGCTAAGAATACATCGCAGCAGGACTTTGGACTTTGCTCAATGTTCAAAAACGAATGCTTGAGCAGACATACACAGCTAATTCGACTTGGAATCTATGTCAATTTATAATATGGGACTGATAAGAGTCGCTTGCGCAGTTCTAGTTGTTAGAAATTAACCGGCTAACTTGGTTTATATCAAAATTTTGGGGAAGCATATTACAAAAGCGAGCAGTTTATATTCGGCTATACCCGAATCTTCTAATGCCTTGCGCTGCTTTTAACAGAAAAAAAAAAAACAAGAGAGAAAAGAAAAGCAAAAAGAGAACAAAAATGGAACTTTGATACTCTATATAAGATTGACTGAGACGATCACATTTTCTTCCCTTTTTCTGTAGGTGCTACAGGGTCACCTATTTTACGGTCACTTAGAGATTCTTATCGTTGTGTGTGGTAATAGCTAATGAGTAATAAACAAAAAATGGATTTTTTGTTCCTTTTAACTGTAGAGACATGCTTTGGTTTACCTTATATTGTAGGCGTGTACCCTTTGGCGAGTATAAATATTTTTACACAAATACATGATATGGGGGAAAGAGAATTACCCATCCACATTTGTCTCTCCGTCACGTCGAGTACACTAACGACTAATTTCTAATTTTTTCGAATGTCGTTAAGAAAAATTCAAAAAGTTGCTCCGTCGGTCCATTAACCAAACAATTATATACAATAATCTTCCGCTTACTTTTACTTTTAAGTGCTTATCATATACAAATAAAAGGATGGGGAACATTGGCCCTATAATTAATTTATCAAAAATATACATACAATGCTTGGAGCCGTAATCACTGTTTGCGCTAACAATTTTGTGTGTGTGTAAGCGTACACTCATATAAATGTCATAAGTGGTAAGAGCTCTAAAGCTTAGGTAAAAGTCAAAATTAATCTCTTTCTGGTTATGTTTTGATGCTCCAATGCTTTTCTTACACACATTGGATATCTCGCTTGAAAAAAAAAAAAACAAAAAAACCAGAACAACACATCTTATCTGTTGCCTTATGTAATGAGCTTTTCATTAATCTCTCTCTCTCTCTCTCTCTCTCTCTATCTATCCCTATCTCTATCTCTCTATCTTTATATGTATATCGGTATACGTGACTCTGGGCATATAATAGGGTTGAGAACGTTTGCGGACGTACAGAAGAGACGATACTTTGATGCAATCAATCGAGTTCAACGTGTGGTTATGCACGCACTTATATTATGCTTTAGATATCAAAGAAAGGAAGTTACGTACCCCAGATCGTACATAGTATAACAGCAAAAATTAGGTAGGGGCCGTTTTCAATAAAAATTAAACTGCGAATTGGAACAGTTTAAGTCCTTTAGTTAAGACAAAATCCAACTTTCATAAATTCCAATTGCATTCTAATTGAAACACAAATTTCATTGAAAGATTTCTTCCGGTTGAAAAGACGAAACAAGAAGAATTTGGAATTTGAATTTATATGTGTAGAAAAGTGTTTATTGAGATATGAATTTTTCTCCATGTGTTTGCCGAAATAATTTTATGCGCCACTCACAAATCGGCAAAAAACTCAATCACAATAATCTGAGCTTAACTATACGTTAATAAAAAGTTTCATTATTATTAATTTAGTCAGAAAATAAATTTTAAGATTTAAGTCTTAAGACACTAGCATCTAAGATTTGAACCCACGACCATTGCGTCGAGACTCTTTGCCTATTCGGATTTATTGAACAACAAGTACGAAAGTTATATAAGCCGGAGGCCGAACCTCACATACGCACCACTATGCTTTTCGCATTCTACTCTCCAAGTTCATTTATTTGATACCCACATTGCTACTGTTATGAAGAAAAAATTGATGGCGGTGTCTACCATATTCGTTTTGGAATTAACCCATTTTTAGTTAGATAATATATCTTCATACGAAATAGTTTCAGAGTTCTGTCGTGTTTGCCTTAAATAAAATTTCATCACTAGTAACTTTGTGTAAACGAGTCGATTTTCCCCATTTTTGCACGTAAAGAGTAAAGTGTTTCGTAAGGTGAGTGTGAGAAATTTCAGCCTTGTAACTTTTATAAACTGTGAGTAACGAGCAAAAATCCACGAATCCTCGCACCACGGACTTCTGCTCTAATCAATTTGACCCATTTTCATTATCAACCTGCGTGCAAAATCTTCCCATGTTTCTCCCAAACTTGAAGTCGTTATCTCAATTTTTGCAACCAGGCGAGTGCCTACAACAAACACACACGATTTAATCAAGAATATATATACTTTATAGGGTCTCTGAAGCTTCCTTTTGAAGCATTCATCATGAAAAACAAAGCAAAATGAGTCTACTCCCATCCTTCAGTGGTGGGTAAAATAAAACTCATTTCAAATTTATTTGAAGTGAAGTTTCAGCTAAATTCGACGGAATTAAAAGTGAGAGCTTAAGAGTTTACTGCAGCATGATGATGCAATTGTGCATAAAATATTATAAGCAGTGGGTCGGTGAGGACTGAAACTCCATTCAGATTACATTTTTGACTAACAACCCATAATTGACGCTACGCTACACATCTATTTGTATTTAGTTTGACCCAGTTTGTCGTACAGGGTCCCATTAAGTGGATATAAATCGATTTTTTTTATTTTGGGGATCATTCAGGTTTTAGATTAATATGCATTCTTCGACAACTAAGTATATTTTCTTAGATCTGGACAAATTTCGATTTTGACTGAAGGTTGTTTAACAGCGCAGATCCCGCCCGATATTAAGCTTGTTTTGCTTGCAAAATATTTGTTGTTTATCAATTCTATCTGCTTCTCTTTAACGCTTCTCAAGCAAAAGTGATTTTTAGTATATCTTTACATAATCCGCCTACGGTGATCAACCTATATAAAGGAATAAACATTATCTTATTCTCTTTTTTATTAAAGAACAAAAGGGGGATAATCACGAGGTTGAAAGTTAGCTGCCAGAAATTAATGGAAAAAACAACCGAAGGTAAAATTCTTTCATCCCTAATTACCTCCATGAGTTTACTTTCGATTGATTTTAACAAAGTGTATACGATGTGAAGCCTCAAGGTATGCCAAATCTAGCGAATGATAAAACGAATATATCCATTGCCCATCAAGGTAACCCACATTTTTTTCAAGGGTCGTATCTTTGCTAAAAATGTATTTGCTAGGTTACGGTTTATTGTGAAGTAAGAAAAAAAGTTTTACAAATTCTTGTATTTTTAAGTTACTTTTTCAATAAGAATTTTAAATTTTGTTCTTTGTTTACATTCTAAAAGTAAATTCTACTTGATTTTATTATTGCATGCGATTCTGCATACAAATCAATAGGAATTTTAGCCAAAAACCAAACAGAAATGGGATAATAGAACGGAACAATAATATATATACCGGCAAGCAATAGTAACAAAAGGATGAAAATGAACAATTGGGTAATGGCTAAACTGTTAATTATTTCTAGTGCTTTAGTTTTTCCTATGCAAAAGGATTCATCGTTCCATGAACCCTTTTTCAAAAGTTGACTTAAAAATTAAATCCGTTTATTATTCATTTTACATGAGTTTAAGATAAAGCAAAAAGAGTAATAAATGTAGAAAAGCGTTGCCAGCTTTCAACGAAAAAATTCTTTCTTATTGGATTCGCTTCAGATTTGTGACTCTCATTTTGGATTTGAGCTTTAACTGAAAAGTGTTTAGTGTGTACCGTAGGCAAGAACCATAAACATTTTGTGTTTGGGTGCCATCTAGCGGCCGTAATGTACATGTAATTATTTTTCTTGTCAAAGTCTTTATAAATCACTTGATGGTTGTGTGCGTTTTAAGGGATATCAAAAATTAGGTTTTTATCTTGAATGGTTTAAGCTACAAACTAATTTTTCTACTGACATTGTTCGTTTCTTACAACGGCTATAATTGGGGTGGCGAAAGAGAGATTGTTTTTATAAGAAGATATGACAGTGCCAGTACAAAAGAAACGGCACTTCATCTTATGCATATGTGTATATTTGAATATATTGAATATTTGAGCAAAGCCAAGCCTTTATACGCAAGAACAAGAAAAATGATGTAATATTTCTTCTGGCAAGTATTGCAATCTTGGAGTTTTGGACACAAACCAAGTAGAAATCATTGGCCTTTCAACGTAATTAATATGGCGATTGCAGCGATGTAAAGTAGAAGAGAGAGAAGAATGCAATAGTTTTCTTACGTCAAGAGTTGTGGCTTGAAAAAGTTGTGAATTGACAAACGTTTATTACCAAAGGAGCCATTCAAGACTACTTTCATTGTCTTATGCAAAAGCGTGCTGCAAGAAGCAGTAAGTGATTTGCAAAATCGTAATATAAAAATGTATTTAAATTTTTATCGAAATCGTATGCTGTTAACGTTAGGTTAGGTAATTTCTGATAACACAACGTAACATAACGTGGAAATGTAACATTTAAGGACCAAACTTACACCACTAGAAAGGAACAAGCATATATATGCATCGCCTTACATCCTTGCATAGCTTTGAGTTTTTTTTTTTGTATAGCACAAATAATCAAACGAAAAGATTTTATATTCTCTGCCCTTTGGGACACTGTACAGCCTTTCGATATATTATTAATGATTTAGTGATCTTGCAATCTTTTCTCCTCTTTAATTTTTCAATGATTTTTATTTTTTAATGAAACTCGAGAATTTTATTAGCACAAATCTATACACATACACGTGCACTCATGCACAAATGTACAAATGCAGTGTTTCCCTTATTAAGGGTAAAAAGAACATAAAAATTTGGGCAATAATACGAAAAAAAAAACAAATAAAAATATTTTCGCGCCAAACCTTATCATTATTTACGGTACGTGCGTTTTTTACAGCCAGCAACAGCAGCAATAGCAAGAGGAATGCTTGACAGCATTAAGCCCCCTAGAGGGATGATTTCATTGAGTATATTGATGATGCAGCATCATGATGATGATGATGATGATGATGATGATGAAATTGTTGAACCTGAAAAAGTTAGTTAAAGAGTGGTAAAGTTTTGCGTGGTATTAGGGTTTTTGAAATAATAATGCATTCGTGATGACCCCTCGCTCCTTTAAGCAAGATAGGCAGGCGTAGATTTAAATCTTTCCAAAAAAAGAGTTTTTATTATGACAACGGCTTCAGCGTGCAATTGAAACACAACAAGAGTACCGCTGCTTTCATATTTCATATTTCCATATTTCCAAATTTCCAAATCTTTTCAATTCCTTTCTCAGGCTAATGGCTTTTACGTTATATTACGAATCACGACTTACAGGAAATCACCGACGGCGCGAAGGATTTATAGCTAGAGAAGTTGTGGGAAGAAAGAATGCGGACCATGCAGAACCATCTAGAACGGCAAGAAAGCACACTGCAGATAGATTGCTTTAAAGAAGATTGGGCGCTTACAGACCGTTATAGACCAGCGTCAATGTCTTGTGAGGTAGACAGCCAACTTTAAAGAAGCGAAACACCGAGAAAGCATAGAAATCTTAATTAAGATTTGATGGATGGACATACGCGTCTTTTACATGTGTTCAATGATAGCCAGGGCGTTACATATGCGTGGTATAGACCATGTTACCTTAACGCTCGTAAAGTGTGTTGGATGTATTTTCGCGGCCGATGATATTCTGGCATCTGTACGCGAGTGAGCGCCGCCAATCAAGATCTCGAAACTCTAGCCTCATCTTAACTGGCTATATGCCGTTGGTTAAGAGAACGGATTAAAAAACCTAAATCTATGACTACTTTTTTCGAACACTTCACATACATTTTTAAGCTTGAGTTAGTTCACCAATTGAGCAGAAAGAATTTTAATCCGATCGTCGTTTAACGCAGTTAATCTGATATATGTACCCGTACAACCTCTACTTTCTCTGAAGCATATTTCCAAGGCTTAACAAGATGTGCTACATCGAAAATATCTTTACATAGCGAAAATGTATGGTAAAAAATGCGTACGATAGCATGTTCAGGCATTCAGGCCTTCGCAGAGTCGAGGTAATCGTGAAAGGTCGAGCCATTTCAGGTTGCCTATGAATGCTCGTTGAAGTGTGATGCGAGCAGACAATGTTTAGCTCACTTAGCTCAAATCGATAAACTGGACATGTTCCATCCTTGGTCTGATATTTCACTATCACTTTCAATGCTTCTTCAAATCCATTTTCAATCAAATGCCAAAGATCTGCACAAAGCTACACCTTATAAAGATAACTTTAAAAACCTGAATGCGATGGAACCCGAGACCTTATTGATTTTTGCTTCTCACAAGCACCGGGAGTATATATGACGAAAGACACATTCACGTACGTACAAGTACTGCTTATGCAAAGCAATGTGTGCGTGTATGCTAAGTGGAGACCTGTAGTTTTTAACTGATATTTGAGCATAACGTGTCAGCAGAGAAAGTCGGAAAATTCATAATCAAATCAAGACAGACAGACGCTCTAAACTTTACCGTATGTTTGAATGTAAAAAGCAAGATCATATCCTTTACAGTACGTCGTTCGATGTTAGTATATGTTCGCGTGTAGAATAAGCTCGAAAATTTTGAGAATATTTAATTAAGGGAAGCAAGTATGAACGACAGACAGCCATTACAGCATATATTGATTATTCAGATTTAAACGTCTCGAGTATATCTTTCAGTTAATCTACATGGCTAGGTTTCCGATAAACTTACCGAAAATTTCCTAAGTCATATCCACAGAGCGGATTTTTTAGTTTAGTTACGCCTATCAGGTGAGTATGTGTGCCTTGGTTGAAAATAAAGAAATCAAAAAAATTTTGTACAGTCAGCGGCATTCATCGAAACCTATTTATTATAATTGAGAGTGAGCATAGGCCCATGCCTCTGCTATCAACTGAGAGGAGACTTATTAAGTGTACGTATCATTCTAGAATAAAATTCCGAGAGCTATAAACATAGAGAGAGAGAGAGAGAGAGAGAGAGGAAGTTAAGATTTTTGATGACTTGTTAAGAAAGTATTCCCCGGTATTAACGGCGTCTACAAAGAAAAAGAAACCCTGAGATTAATTATCACAAACCCATACACCGCATGCGAATAATGCGCCTTAAGTGAATGTGAGTTTCGCAAACTTGCCAATATGTTCTACACCTAGCATACTATACGTAAGCCAAGTCTCGATTTTAATCGCTCCCAGTAGACATTTTTGAGGAGGATCTTCCCCCCCTTCGACTAGTAGAGCTTATATGATTAAAAGTAATTTTTTTAATTTCTTTTAATTTTTTTTATTTAAAAATTAGTTAAATTGGACCCGATGGTTGATTAAAGCGTGTACTTTGTACACTAATCGATAAAGTGCTGCTAAATCGCATAAAAATGCGATTTGAAATATGTATACGATATACGATTCATTTTATACGATATATTGCATGTACGCAGTGAATGGAGATTTTCACTTCAACAGAAATCCAGGTTAGTGCGATTATGCTGTGAGACGTATGATTGTTGCGAAGTGAATGACGAAGTTAACAGATTTTCGAATAGTGGATATAAAGACCGAGTATGAAAGTAATGCTGGCAATATCTATGTATGTGTGATTAGAGCATAGTTGTGCAATTTCAATCTTTCCTTTAGTTACGCCTCAATTAAAGGGATAACGAACTCTGCACACATCCATACATGCACACATGTATATATAATTTACGTATGTGCATCCATATAGAGTTGCGCTTACATAAATATATTCATATTGTACTCAATAGTGATGCTGTCGTTGCTTTTGTTTTAGCAAATAATACCGAAAACGAGGTGAAACGACAGATTAGAGAGTAGAGTCTAACAAAAAAAAAAAAAAGAATAAATAAATAAAAACGCGATCGTTTATTTTTATGCTCACCCTTTTTTTCTCTGACAGAAAGCAATACTCGAAGCACTTTCCCCTTTTCCTTTCTATAAAGTAATATACATGTATATACATATATATATATATCAATGTAGGGTTGAAAGACGCATACCTAGCTAGAAATCTGCTTGTTACGGCTTCACGAAAGACAAAAAAAACACTTCCAGCTGCCGTATCTAAACGATTTCGTCTGATTAAAATAAATAAATAGTCTATATATGCCCTGGAGCGAATCTTCGATGTCCCTTAACTAATTTCATACATAGCTCTTACGTACATCCTGCGTTTAGCATAATATTTATTTTAATCCATACCTTGTGGTCCCAATAACATAACGCGTATGAGTAGCATTTTTGATTGTGAATCGCAATTCCATCAGACAATCGACGATCAAAAGGGGAGATTTTCGAACACCTAACACATACAAAGTACGTAGGATGCGGAGATCAATCGGTTTATAAAACAGCTGCAAAGATGCGCGAGATAGATCAATAAAGGGAATGTTGTCCAATGATATTGGGGATGGAAATCTGTTTCCCACTCTCTGATCTAAAACTCCCCGTAATGGTTCAACTATGCTGAGGTTTGGTGACTATGCGGATCTGGGAAGATGTACGATGATATTCTACTGTTTCTCAGCACAAAACTGGACCTCTTTGACTATATGTACAGACAGGCGCATTATCATCTTGGAATATAGCCGTATTTGCCAACGATATGCTAACCATAGTAAGAGCTTTCAAGGCCCATAATGCGAACGAGAGAACCAACTGAATACCATGGATCTTCTCTAGGCTTGATTGTAGCAAACAAGCAAGCTGCCTAGATCGTTGGCTTGGTTTGAGATTCTCCTTACCATGTGAACGATGATTCATCCGATCATACCACACTCTTCAAATCGTCAAGTGTCCAGGTTTTATGATCGTCGAAGCACTTCTTTCGCAGTTTAGCTGTGCCTTCCATTGTGTAGCCTTTCCATGAATGCTAGCATTATGGCGCCCCGGCGCTCTATATCAGTTAGCTTTGACTTTCACTTACTATTCCTCTTCGCCGATGGAGTTTTACCATGTTACCGTGGATCCTGTCGCCCGGTGCAACTTTACACAGTTCATCTGTTTCCATTGCGGATATTCCCGCTAACCGAGCCACAACGATTTGCCCTGTTTCGAATTCTGCGAGATTGCACATTTCGCACACGCGACTGCATTGACTCGAAAAGTGGGCAAACGCCGTGCCCAAGTTGCTGCCTAATGAGCAAAAGAAAAAAGGACTCGATGGTATCGAATCAGTTTTTAGTGCCTATGGCATGGTTTACTGGACAATTGTGTATAGGCCGATAAGAGTTGGGTGTACTAAAAAATTCAGCTTCCGCCGTTGAGCACCGGGGCACGACAGGCGTATCAAAAGAGACCTCAAAACCAACCCGCGAAGTTGAAATTTGTACTGATGTTTTATTCAAATCTGCTATGCGGGCGCTTGAAATAACTTTCAACGTCGTGTGTTCGCGTAGAGATATGCGTAGATATATGACACAAAATGCCAGTCGCCTACTGGAAACCAGACCAAGGGTAAAGAGAAGACATTCTCTTCCATCGGGACAAGGCGATATCTAGTGATTTAATGAAATTGAAAACAGCTTGATTCCGTTTATGGCATCGTCTTTACTTTTCGGGTAGTGGTTAAATTGTAAAACTTGCTGTTTCTTGGATGAAGTTTAGCCCGAGGAAGCGCCATAGCGTCATACATAGGACTTCGAAGTGTAATCCGCTCACCGCATACAACCTTCTTAAGGGCTTTCCGTATCTGAGGCTAAGAAATTGTACGAAAGAAGATGAAGAAGAAGAAGAGGTATGGCCATGCGACGAGTTGAAAGCAACTATTGTGAAAGTGCATTAAGGCCGCATGCATATCGACTATGGAACTTGAAATGAAACTGCAAAAGGACCTCGTGCTTTGTAATGTAAAGAAAGGGCAAGTAAAGCTTTTGAAAGCACCAGCAGAAGGGACCATGGGTTCAATGCTACGAATATATTAACTTTCTCTCCGAATAGTTGCAGGGACAAGAAGAAGACGAGGACGCAGAGAGCTTGTTTATGTCTACCCACCTTTACTATGTTATTTCCTTCTGCCATTTTTTTTTTTGGGAAAGTCCGAAGCACCGACTCGAAGCTAGTTGTCACATTCCAGGATAATATTTGCATGATATCCTTATAATGAAAAATACAAAAAAAAAAGGAGCGACCGTTCAAAACGTTGTTTGTTGTTTACTTATATTGCTTTGAAATGTATAGGGATAACCGTTTGAAATATCTCTCTTGAAAAATCATGTCATCCATCTGTACCATAACGCGAAAGTGTACAGACAATGAAAATCAAAACACATTAGGTAAGGATTTGTTTGATATGTTTCTTCGATTTTACTTTTTATGCAAAGCGAAAGCAGCAGCGTAAGAACCGTTATTGTTGTGGAAGGACATGTGTGAGTTGTGCAATATGCAAGTTAAAGCACACAACTACACATATACCAGCGCGCATAAGAGAGCGGGAGCTTAAAATTAAAAAAAAAAAACACACACACACGTGAAACCAAACATAATGCTTAAGCTAGAAGGGTATAATATATATATGTACATATACATACTTACACACACGCTTACACGTACACGCGCGGGATTATTCATATGCGAAATAAATAAGTTTTAAATTTTGTGTTTCTTGGATAATTGTTTGAATAAATTTTCGCAGTAGAGCTTGTGTAAGCGAACACATACATACATATATATATATATGTTAAGCCAGATATTTTACAATAGTCTGCAACCCATTTTTCTCTTTTTTACTTTTTAAAAAACACAAACCTTTTACTTCTAATGCTGCTGCTGCTTACTCTGTAGCTATCATTGTTGTTGTTGTTGTTGTTGTTGTTGTTATGGTTATTATTGATGATGAATTTAATTTGTAGTTTAAAGTGCGAATAGGGTTGTTTTACTTTAACTAATATCAATAAATTGTACATTAAGTTTCTTATACCATTTGTAACGCACGCAACAACATTCGGAAGAAATTCATTTATTTTCTCTATTTCGTTTAAAAAGGCGCCGGATAACTAGAGTGTTAAGCGCCTGTAGCTGTTAAGCGTAAGCAAAGGTGGTCGGAATTTAGAAAGATAAGCAAAGTGTATAGAAATAATTAGAGAAATAATTAGAGAAATCAAGGTTACTACTTAAGTATAATTTTGGCCTCGCGACTCATGCCATTCCTAGAAGAGTCATTTGTAATCTCGACCGCGGACTAAAAAGATGCATTCGGTTCGGGTAAAGAGATCGGAGAAGAAATCATTCTTAGAAATACAATTTCATGATAAGAATGGACATAAGTTTTATTTAAAAGTACTTAAGTCATCTTCTGATCAAATTATGTCAGGACCTTTTCACATCCTAATTATCCATAAGATGAAAGCAATCTGTTAATTAGAGATATTCATTTACTTGGCAATCGAAAGACCATTTTTGGCAATTTTTCGCATGAACCTTACTCTTAAAGAGTCAGACTTTAGTGTGAATCCGACAAACGAGATACTTTTACTTACTTATTTGATCAGAGATCAGATCTTGCATTTGAATTCTATTCGAAAATTTGTATACGGCTTTGTTTGAATTTCATATTTTATGATACGATAGAATGGAGATCCATTCACGAGGCGAATGGGACATCGTACATCCTATGTAATTCAACAAGATTTGAGAGCACTTTTCTCGTTGCCTAATCCCTATCAATAGGCGAACAGTTGATGCAGTTTAAACTAATTTTCAAATTCAATTTTGATACGAACCAACTTGCAACGCCTCGCATCAAACTTGGTCTATATAAGCTCTACTACTTTTAAGGCAAAATTTACGAAATAGATGAAAATGATCAGTTTTTTTTCGAACTTGTGGTCAGATCTAGGCGATGATATTAGCGATTTTCAAACTTAACCTGATAACCATGATAAGAAGCAATTGGAGAAAAACATTCGGTTTTGCTTTTGTGGACAACTTCGTGAAGCCATAATTGCGACTTCGGTAGACCCTTGTGTTTCAAGTATATTTCTGTGCTTTGCATATATTCGGCTAGTCCTCGTTCAGTAGTATCAGAAGCATAGCTCCGTGCTTGAATTCCTTGAAAAAAATTCATATCTTGTTATAGATGATGTTATGATAGATGATGGATACGAAGCCGTCTACAACCTTTTTCACCGATTTTATCCTTTTGATGTTATGTATTTGATAGGTATGTATATATGTGTTAGTTATGATTTTTTACAATCTTGTTGTTTTTTTTTTCTCTACCAAAAAAAAAAAGAAAAAACAAAGGCCGTCATTTACTTTGATTCACCCCTTCATTCGTCGTCGTCGACAAAGGGGGAAACTGTGTCGGGTTACGATTTTTGTTTTCTACCTTTTAAGGTTTGATTTTAAACGTGTATTTTATCCCTGTTATTGCTATTGTTGTTGTTGTTACTCTTGTTATTGTTGTTGTTATTGTTGTTATTGTTTTCTTCTGTCTGTTTATATATTCCAAGCATTCGCACAATGTGCGTATGTTATTTATGTGTGTTTTCTTTCTTTTTTAAAGAGCAGCAAAAAACAAAAAAAAAAATGATCTTTTTAAAAAATAATTTTTTAGAAACACGCAGCAGCCGTAGTAGTAAAAAGTAAGTCGTACCAAAAACATTACAAATCAGCGGTACATATATATATGTATGTCTATATCGTAACGAGTTGTAAAATTTTTTAATAAAAAAACAGAAATATTTGGTTTCCTTTTCCTTAAGCCAAACAAAAAACGCAAAAAGAAAAAAAAAAGGAAGAAAATATTCTTAACCGCTCTGCAACACTAACTGTCAAGAAATCGTGGAAAATATTAAAGGAAAAAAGTTCAATGATAACTGCGTAAACAAACACTAAAGCAATAGCGAAACAACAATTGAAACGTTTGTATACCAGAATAGAGTGACTACGTTAAGCTCTTAATGGGAAAATGGGAAAACTTCTGGGAAAACTTTTTATAACACAACGCAACGTGAATATCGTAAGGAGAGTACATAACGAAAGATTGTGCGCAGTATTGAGTTTAAAATTTTAAATAAAAAAAAAAATAAATAAATGAATAAAAAAAAAACAAAACTTAACAATGACGAGAGAAAAAAAAACAGATTTTTTAAAGAAAAACTATAAAAAAAAAAAATAAAAAAAACATTGTTTTAAAGGATGTAGTTTGCGAAATCACTCACATATCAACATAACAAAAAAAACAAAAAAAAAA
>CCAG010020780.1:0-75398 GCA_001077435.1 Glossina morsitans morsitans
AAAAAAAAAATTACTCTTAAAAAGGACGCAAAGAGATTTTATAAATAATTTATTGCAATTCTTTTTGCCTAAAAATATGAAAAAAATTTTTATAAACGTATTTTTTGTTTTATAATTGACTTTGTTTTAAAAAAAAAAGAAGGTAAATATTGCAACACACACACGTACACATGTTCATACATATAATATTACAATATATATATAAATATATATATGTATATTTATTTATTTATTTATTTATTTAATTATTGTGTTTTAATTATTATTTGAAATGTTTATTGTGCAAAAGAGAGAAAAGTTTCACATCAACGATTTGATGATAACTTTAAATTCTTTCTTGCGTTTCGTTAACGTGATGGCATCCATTTTGTTTAGGATAACCCAACAAACCGTAAAATTTCAATCTCAAAGCAAATATTTCGCACCGACATCAACCTATCGAGGACATAAAAGAAAAGTGATTGAAGTGAAATTAAAAAAAAAAAATCCCTTTGAATTAAATTTAATTACCGAATTTCGAGTTTAAGCAAACTTTTTTCCTAAATTTCAAATTTCTCAAACCATTCATCCATAGCCAAACGTATCAGATGCTAATTTGCTCAACTATAGGAAGAGTACATCATCGCTTGAAAAACATACACAAATTATCTATTAAACACTACCACTAGTAGATCGGGATGCATTGATTTGCTCATCGAAAAAATCGTAAGGAAGCTTGCTTGGTTAGGGTAAAAATCTCATTTTCTCGATTGTTGGATCTTTCGGGAGAAAAATGTAGATGACGGCTACTGCAAAAACTCTAATCTGAAATATCTCCTATCTTTTCCTGTTAAACAAAACAAAACGCAAAATTTAAAATAAAAATTGAAAGTCCTTTGATTACATATACATATACATATGTATATACAACTTGAAAGCTATATCTTTAGCCGTTCGTAGCACGAAAAAAGAAAAGTTTAAAAGAATTTTCCCGATAGTCGAAAGTTACGCAAAAATTTTTAATGAATCACGCGTGCGATATTTATTCACGAGATAAAGGTAAAGTGCTAAATATAATCTCTTTACTGATAATTGACCGCACGAACCGGTAATCGGTTCAAACTTTTATAAGCAAAAAAAAAAAAAAAATCTCTATTTTTGGGCCTATACATGGACGTTTTCTTAACTTAAATTTCCAAAATTCTAAGCAATGGTTATGCCGATGGATGTCGTTCACTCCATTCTTCGTTATTTTTTGTAATGGAGACCATCCACAGGCACATCTATTCACCATGGTACCGTAGACACAATGGCTCTAACAAGTTATTACTTATTATTTAATTAAAAAGCATATCAGGTGTTTAAGCGTGCAATCAGTCGTCGAACAAGCTTCTTTTTAAGGTTGGAGGGGAAATGGTCGAAAAATTATTCGTGCCATTGATCCTTGGCGAATTTCATCAAATTATAAAAGTTGCAGCCTGCAGATTAACCATAATAAAACATGACGGACAGATGGACAGATGGACAGAAGGACAGACAAGCTTAAATCGATTCAAGCGGAATTGGTTCTAAATTGTTTTCAGACTTATATCATAGAAACAATTATTTATGAATTTTGTCGCTGTTCACGGAAAAGTAGACGGTGTATAGAGTGCATTCGCATAAATCTAATATGAATTTGTAATAGTATGCAGACTATAAGAAGATTACCTATATACATCTTATCTACATACACGTCAGATACATGTATGTGACCTTTCCCTCATCGTTGCATTAAAGCTAATCTTACATGAAGCAATCAAATGAATCAAATTTATGCTTTACCGAAGATTGCTTCGTTAATAAATATTTTTAAGTTAGGCTTACGTCAATTCAATTTTTCTTTTCCTCTACTCACGCGAGGAGCGATTGAGAATTATTACCGCTCATTATTTGATTCTCATCTTAAATATCATAATAATTTATAGACGGATTTAATTAAAATTCGTTTGCTGTGTTTAACGCGTAAGCTTTACGTATATTTGGCTTATAATCCTACGTAAAGTTAACCCAGCGTATGCCAGTAAAGTTCGACTGTTTAAAATTTGCTTGCATGTAGAAAACGTATTACAACTACCACCGTACGTTACTATCACTGCTTTGTTCCTCTATACTAGTAAACCGAAGAAAAGGACGCCATTTTACGGAAATAACTAACGCCTTGTGTGCAACATAAACGTACAGTAAAGTAAAGAAAATTTGATGAGTAATAATAATAATAAGAATAGTAAAAATTTTATAAACGAGTGTTAATTAAATTCGATTGAATTCTATTAATTAACAACAACAAAAAAACAAAAAGAAGAAGAAAAATAAAATGTTTATAAAGAGACTTAGCGAAGAGATTGATTTAATGGGATAAGCACAAGTTGCTTGGTGGCCAACAATGAGTGAGCATAGCTTCAAAGTTGGCCAAAAAGTGCAAATCGCTGGCAGGCAACTTGAGGGACGCATCGCGTACATAGGTTTAACAAATTTTGCTCCTGGCAAATGGATTGGTGTCGTGTTGAATGATGAACGTGGCAAAAACAATGGTACCATACGTGGTATAACGTATTTTAAGTGTGCCCCCAACTATGGTATATTTGTGAGGCCAACACAACTATTGGTGAAACGAACCCATGTAGTAGAGGCCGATAGAATGGAGGAGCAAACCGATGCCATAGATAGAATAAAGGAGCAGCCGAAATTGGAGGTTGCTTCGCAAGAAAAAGTGAAATCAAAGTCAATCGTAGACTCAACGCCAACGCCAACGCCAACGGCAACGCCAACGCCAACGCCAAAAACGGTACCCAAACTGGGCAGCTGCACAAATCTATTAAAAACTACTAAAATCAATCAACCGAAAGAAGTGAAATCATTGCTACCGTCAACCAGTCAACTATCATTATTAAATACTGTTGGGCCATGCGGTGCGTTAAGACCACCACCACCATTAGCTCCAAAACGCAGTAAGACTTCTATGAGTCCTTCGGAGAGTTTCTGCTGCGCTAAAAGATCCGCCTTTGTGGAAACTGGTTTCTTAGAGATTTTACGACCGCAATTTATTCCCGGCCAGCCTTTACGCTCTCCCACATTCAATAGCATGGTTTTGAGTACTAGTTCTCAAAGTCTTCAAGAGCTGCAACAGCATAACAAAAATTTGGAAGCGAGAATCAATGAACTGAACAGTGAGATCGATTTGTTAAAGCAGCAAAAATCAGAAGACAAACGCAAATTAATGGAAATGGAACGTTTGCGTTTGCAAAATAAACAGCTATTGGAATTTAAGGTTAGAATTATAGATCAGCAGACCTCCTTGCAAAGAGAATTGCAGAGATTAAGACAAGATCTGAGAGAGTGCAACGAATTAAAAGTGAAATATCAAAAGGAATTAGATGAAGCGGCCGAAAATATTGAACTATTGACCTTGGATAAGGAAATGGCTGAGGAGCGTGCTGAGACCTTGCAAATTGAATTGGAGATAGCGCAAGAGCAGAACGAAGAGTTAGCCTTAGACATTGAAATCCTTAAGGCGGAAAACGAACGTTTTCTTATCGGCGTCGATAATCAAAATATAAAAGAGGAGCCCTCGCAACCCACGCTGGGTGAGGTGAGAAAAATGGAGCAATATAACCAGCGTTTACGAGAAACTGTTATTAAATTAAGGGATGTTTTGACTGAGGAGAAACAACACGCTTTGAAAGCCGTTAAAGAGTTGGAGACGCGTAATTCGGAAATTGCTGAGCTGAAAAAAACGAAAGAAATGCTGACGAAACGTTGCGATGTCATGGAATCGCATATTATCGATCTGCGAGAACAAGTCGATGCCGCATTAGGAGCTGAAACGATGGTTTCCACGTTGGCCAATGCTAAACTGGAACTCGAAGAAAAGGTACGCTTATTGGAGGAAGAAGTGGTCGAACTAGAAGCTTTAGAAGAAATTCATGAACAATTAATTGAAAGTAACCAAGATCTGGAGAGGGATCTGAGGGAAGAAGTCGATTTATTGAATGCCCAAATACGTACTTTGCAGCAAGAGAAAGATGTAGCTTTGGAAACAGTTTACGAGCGTGACTGTACAATAATGAAATTTCGAGCATTGGTCAAGTCGCTTAACGAACGCGATCAACTAAAGGATCAAGTAACTCTGACACCAGCCGCTATCACGACAGCCACCGTTTCCACTTCGGAGGATATGAGCAGTATCTCATCAAACCCTGAATTCATACCGGGAATAGATTTCCAGCAAGTATTTGCCTCCACCAAAGCGTACGGCCGAGCTTTAGATTTTCAATTGTCGAGCGTGGAGCTTAAGATGTCTCAACTACATGTAGAATATTTGAAGGCCTTTCTACCGGAAGAGCTATTGCTAAGAGGCGGGGCGTACGATGTCATTTTAGTGTTATTGCTAATGCAGCGTTCCATAGAAAAGGTGGACATCGTTTGCACCGGCATACATGAAAAGTTTCCAGCATCCTGCGAATTTGGCAGAGATGCCATCTTCGAAGGTTTCTCTGTACATCGTTTCGCTTTTCGCACTAAATGTTTGTATCTGCTGCGCAGTCTACGTATGGTGCTTCAGCAATTGGAATTCGCTTTAAATCACTGCGACTATGAAATCTGCACTCACGCTGCTATATACCGTTGCGAAATGGAAACTCAAGAGAAACAACTGGACGAACTGTTGCGTTTATTAAAAAAAGGCTTATTGGACGAGAACACCCAAGTTGAGGCTTTGGAGCGAGCAGTCGGTTTCTTTAATTCTCTGCTCACCAATTTGTTTGCGACCCAAAATCTAGCTGAACTATTGGATGAACAACGCTTGTATATTGCTCTCATTGAGGTATACGATGTGGCTTTAGACTGCGTTAACACGCATGCGGGTCTCTTGTATACGATTATCAAGTTGGGCGACGAGCACACCGACAGCTTTTGCAGCATGCAATTTCTCATGGAACATGCGCGCAGTTTCAAACAACAATTAAAGCAAATGCAAAGAAAGCTACCGACAAACTCGCTCGACTTTCATAAATTGCAATGGACGCAGATGCAACGTTTAAATGAACGCAACGACCACTTGAGCAAATTAATCAATTTTCTGAGTTCGACCGCCCGTGAAGCGACAAAAGACATAGCCACCGCTTCGAAAAATCAAACAACTAATGAAATTGCTATCGATCACGAAAGGCTATGGCGCATAATTTTATTAAACTGCAGTAGAATGGCAACCGAAGACTTTGAACATAATCCCGTCATGTTCTTCCAAAACTGCGTCCAACTTATGCAAGAGCAATTAAATGATTTTCAGCGATTTATTGCGGAAGGAGAGAAAGCCCGCAACTCAAACTTGAATACGGTTTATGTCCGCTCCAACGACATAACCATACTGCAGCAAGCAAACGAAATTAAAAAACACTATGACGAGATCAAATTTCTTCATCATCAACTAAGCGAGAAAGATAAAGAGATGCGAGCGCTTAAGCAAGTGGTGAAAGCGAAACAAAACGATTACTCAGAGTTGCAGATACGTAAAGAAATGGCTGAGAAGCAATTGCAAAAAATTAGCAACGAACAAGAGCACTTGCTGCAATGTTTAGGGACACAAATGGAGGAGTTGTTAGAGGAAATGCAAAATCGCCATCTCGAGACTTTGCAAACTCTGCAAAATCATGAGGCGAGGCTGCGTAAACTAGAAGAGACACAGAAAAATTTTCATCAAAGTTTAGATACGAATACGCGCTCGTTTAATACGACGTCCCACGAAGCGTTCCTGGAAATCGAACGTTTATACCAATGCCTGAAACAGCAACGAGAATTTCGAGTAGCACAGCAAAGCTGTACATTAAAAAATACGCTGCGTCAGTTGCAGCCTTTGCATTTGCCTCAGTTGCATTCTTCGCCTGTGACGAAACAACGCCTCGCAAAACTTTCTGCTGATGTCCGTCATTTGAAGAATTCTTGGATCTTGGCCTATATCTCGCTTAACAGCAAAACGTCACGAGATCTCGTGCTTAAGGAGAGTTCAAAACTTTCTCAACATATCTGGGACGTTTATGCTTATAATCATGGCCATCGTTTCTTGCCAACCGATTTTGCTAAATTCCCTTCAAAGGACATCAAACAGATACTATTACAGCAGTAAAAAATCATAAAAACTACAAATTTTTGCCTAGAATCATTGTAATAGTATTCGGATTAATTTCTCTAATCGAACACAAATTCGTATATATATAATGATTATATGATTTTATTTTCAAAATAATTCCTATAAAATTATACAAAAAAAAGAACACAATTAGCTAAATGTCAAGGGTACTTACAGGGATGAGCAGCTATAAGTCTTCATTTTTTTTTCTCTCTTTCTCTCTTTCTCCCTTGCTTTTCTTCCCGATAAAGTAGATCATGATGATTTGGTGCTAATAGTTTCAATTGAAATTTAATAATAAATACAATCTGTTTAGTTAATTATTTAAAATAAAACTATGATTAATTTACGATTAGATTACTTAAACGCAAAGACTTTTCTCCCTAACTTCCGTTGTCGTAAAGCAAAAAAAAAAAAATTAATAAATAAATAAAAGACTTTTCTGCCATTCTGCTAAGGCGCTCATCTGCTTCACTAACGTGAACAGAACCATAGAAATTTTCCGTTTTTATTGCTATAGCGAGAAAAGAAAAAGAACAAAAATCGTTTAGATTAGTTTTAATCATTATACTTATTATTAAATTAAATTAAAAACGCATTAAAGGAAATAAATAAATCAAAAAGTTCTTGTTGCAAAGTAAAATGAAATTTTAATCGCCATTTTTTCCTTCCCATACCCCATCCCCTTTAAAGTGGTAGCGCGTGGTAGTGCGTGGTAATGCGTGGCAGTGCGTGGCAGCACGTGGTAGTAGTAGTAGTAGTAGTAATAGTAACCCCCTGCGGTAACTATCGAACGCAGCAGTATATGCGGCTGTATAGTATTTTGAAATTGACCGTTTCAGATTCACTTACCATCATCCCTTATTTTTGACTTTGCTTCTATATCGATATTCACTCTTCGACACGAGTTAAAGGTCTAGCGGCTTATTTCCCTTTAATAACCGGCATTTTTTTTTTTTTTTTTTTCTTTTTGATTTTCTTCGTTGACCAATCGCAAACTGGAATATTCCTTGAATATTGCAATACATTAGAAATATGCGTTTCATAGCATGCCTGTATGTCCTGTGCACCAGAACAATAGTTAATTAATTTCAATTGTGATTTGATCGCAATTGCGATGAATGTTTACGCGAGAAAAAGAAAAAAAAAAAACAAAAGAGTACGGAAATAAAAAAACGTACAGTAAGCACACAGCATTTGTGCTGTTGTATCTTCAATGTAGACGCAAAAATTCTCAGCTTCTGTTATCTTAACAAGTATATCAACTTGATACGGACATATGCAACGCCCAAAAGACTCTTGCATCATGCGTCAATCAATTCTGAATTAATTGAAATATGTTTGTCCGTCGGTCCATTTAATATTTGCTCATGTATTTTTGTTTTCAAACGACCGATAGCAATTTTCGAGGCATTTTGATTGAAATTCAGTACGCGTTTGTTCTTGCCTCGACCCAAGTGTGAATCCTATTGAAAAGAGATCTCATAACGTTGTATTTAGCAAAAAATCGTTATACGAAATCAAGTTGTAATTTTCTAATATTTTTCGGTAAAAAATCGGCGGAAAATATTATTAATAAAAATTTGGATTGTGCGGGGAATCGCTTTCTGCACAAACTTTCTAACATACAAGTGAAACATTTACAGTCGGGCTAGGCCAACTATTAAATATCCTACACCACAGTATCTAACACAATTCTTATTTTTGCCATAGAATACAAAAATTATACCTCGCTCTTATAGTATATATATACTATTATGGGGCTGTACCTTACAAATTAGAGCTCTTTGCAAATAAAGGCTTACTTTCCGTAAGAATGGTTATGCCGAAGAGTTTCAAAATCAGTTCATTATAAAATATCAAAACTTAGACTTTTCTGCCCTGAAAAACAAAAATTGTCGTGCAAATCTGCTATACGGGAGGGGGTGCAAATTTTGTCGCAGCCAGTTCAAAGTTTTCATACCAGTCCTATTACTTAGCCACTTTCGTCGGGGAATTTTTAAAATTGAAATCTTTTTCATATAAGGACTTTTCAAAATATGACGTGATACGAGGTGTGATCGAAAAAGTGGACCGATCCAAACCATATTCAATAGCGTTCGTCCTTGGGTCAAAGCACGTGGGTGTATCGAATTTCATCAAAGTATCTAAAAAATTGCGACTTACAACTTGAACACTAATGTACATGACCAGACATTAGACGAACAGATGGACATATGGACAGACAGGCTTAGATCAATTCAGATTGGTGAGTCTATCTTAAGCACTCCTGCCTATCACATATGTCCACACTAACTTAATATACCTCGTATCACAAGTGGTGTAGGATATAATGAATTTTACGACAAAGATAAACGAAACGAAACATCCGACTTGGACCGTTTAGAATATGCGTGTTTTTAGATTAACGTTCAAAGGGCTGTTCATCTTTCGCTTTTTACCGTTTAGAGATTTGGAAAATATGGAAATATATTTCGGAGAGACTGTAAAATGCATATCACTAGCTTGATTAGACTGACCATAAGTCGTGTTCCTTTTCTTTTTTGCTTTGCTTATTCGTCCGTCCTTCTGTCCGTAAGCTTAAATGAGGATTACAATGTCAAAACTTTGTTTTGAAAAACAAACTTAATTTCTAATAACTTCCGAACGTTCTTGTCATATTAAATTTCTGAGTTCGGAAGATCAGTCAATAATCGCGCATTGGTAAATGCTAAAAAAATTAATGCATTTGCTCTTATGACTGAACTGTAAACTAACTGCAAAATCTCCTAATCAAAGCAAAGGTTCGTACATATTTAAATAGAAGTCATATAAGCACGATGTTACGTAGTAATCTCTAGAGAATGTATGATCGATATGTCCAAAGAATATACTTTCGCTATGCATGGCAGTGAATGAAATATAATATGCGAGGTTTGCTCAAAAAAAAGGTGACTTTCAAAACTTCGTGGGCTACGTATATCCGATTTTGGTTTTTCTTTTTTCTTGGTGTCCTATGTCTCGAACATATGTTGACATTATCTGCCCTTTTGCATATTTAACTTGCTTTTGACTTGGATTAGACATGTTTTGGTATTTTGCTTGGCGATTTTTTGTTATCGAAAAAAATGGATCAAAGAATTCTGTGGGGAACACAAAATCAAGTGTTCCAACTTACTTAAAATGTTCAGTATGGCATTTAGTGAATCTACAAAAAATGTGTATGAGTAGTAGAATTTCTTCCCTGAAGGCCCGATGACCGCTCTTGACGTCCCAGCACATCAACAATGGATGAAAACGTCGAATCACCATTCGAGAAGTTGTTGAGAGGATTGGCATATCGGTTGGTTCGTCCTATGCAATTTTGTCGGATGTTTTGGGTATGAAACCTGTAACAGTGAAGCTTGTTCCGAAACTGCTAAATTTTGACCAAGCGAATCGTCGCATGAGCTTCGCCCAAGAGCTGTTGACTCCTGTTGATTTGCTCGAAAAAGTCATAACTGGTGAGGAGACGTTGGTATATTGTTACGTCGTCCAGACTGGCGGACCAGAAGAGCCAGAAGGCGGAAAAAAGAACACCAAATTCAAAGAGTTTCCTAATTATTTTCTTCGATTACACTGGCGTGATGCATCTAGCAAGTCGTCCAGCCAATAAGGAATATTACGTTGAAGTTGAGCGCCGTTTGCGTGAAACAAACGAAAAAAATGCCCGGCATTGTGGAACAACCCGTATGAATGTTGATCATTTTATGATGAACAGCAACACCGTAATCATGCTTCAGCCACCGTATTCACAGGGCTTCGCCATCTGCCTCTGGCCTCTTTCCTATTCCCAAAACTGAGAAAGGGCAGAGTTTTGCCACGACTAAGGAGATAGAGAAAGCATCGCGGCCATATCAATAAGCGCATATCGAAAGCTCTCCGCGGATTGGACAAAACGCTGGCAGAACTGTACTGTTTCTAACTATATCTATATCTTACTTTGCGGGGCACAAAATATGTATTGATAAATAAATAAATATATTTCGAGAAAAACAAATAGTCCCCTTTTTCTTGAACACACCTCGTACATGGCTATTGGTGAATGCTAGAAAATACAACTTAAGCGGAATGTAATTTTCAAAGTGAATTTTATGGCTTTAAAAGTTTGGTATTGCAAAAGAACCAAATCGGGCAAAGGACACGCCTACAATACCATGTAAACTCAGAACAACTCAGTTTTCCTCGCAAACTTCAACAGATAAGCCTATAAACCTTTTATCCTACATCCTTTGGGCAATGCTATAGTGACTGCACAAAAGTAGCCCACGTGTACCCAAAATCATAGTGTATTAAAATCTCATTTTTTTTGTCAAAAATTTATGATGTCCAGAAGCAAGCTTCAAAACCTGCATAAAGTATATATCTTCCTGACCAGTGTCGAGTTCGAAATGCACTTAAGCATGCCCGGCTGACCAATTGTGTAGTGTCTCGCAAAAATAAACAAATCGTCTATAAATTTGCAAAAAAGTTAAAACCGGTTAGAGGGAACGCCAATAATGCCACGAAAACGGGCAACACCTCTGCTTTACTTGTTCTTTGCTCATTACTCGTAAACTACAGCAGATACACTGTATGAAGTCGCCCTTTTATTCAATAAAAATAGAAAAACTCAGTCACGCCCCCCCCCCCCCCCCCCCCGCAATATTATAGAGTATGGAAATTTTGTTTTTTCCTTTTCTTTTTAGTCTCTCTGAGAATAACGGTCAGAGCCGAATAAAATTTTTCCAGTGAAAATGGTGTGCATTCTGTACAGCTTAGTAATTGATAAGCTCCTGTAAGTAAGACCCTCGAAACAGTTGATTCGATTAAAAACCAAATAAATATGTATATGTAAATTATGTTCATTCTCCCAAACCGTCAAATGTGGGTTGAACTGAATTAATTGAATTCATATAATTGGTCCCACTAGCCGTTGTTAGAGCGGTCAGAACGAAACTCAACTGCGGTAACAAGCAACAATATGCCGTCAATCACCGTCGCATGACGCGATTTGTGTACGGTTTTATTTCGGAACTCATAACTGAATTTACTAAGCGCGCTGGACCTTTCGGCAGTGAGAACGTAAACTCAACAAGTAAGAAAATTATATCTGGCTGTTACCGAATCTCTTATACCCATCACTGTTATCCTAAAAAAGACAAAAAAAAGTAAAGAATTAAATTTGTATGCTGCATAATATGGTGCAGGCGCGACTGATTTTTCTACTTTCAAAATAAAACTTTTTGTCGCATAGACGTGTGTGCGTTGTAGGCGTGTCTTTCGAAAAGTTTCAGTCACTTCCAAATTCCTTTGCAAGTTTGAGGCAACCGGGAGAATGTTTACGACAAATGCTCTACAGTTGCCCCGACAGACAGATGGACAGATGAATAGAATGGACATGTTTAGAACCATTTCAAATTCGAAACCGACTTTATGGGATTTTTAAAGCTTGTTACTACGCGTTATTGAATATATTCATATTCAATTCATATTCATTTTGTCGAAACGCTTGCAACGTCCAAAGGGAAGCTTCAGAGACCCCACAAAATAAATATTCTTCTGCCCGTAAAAATGAAATCATCGACTTCAAGTTTGGCACAAACATTGGAAATTCTTGTACATAGGTTGTTCATGTTGCTGCTGAACGAGAAATTGCCCGAGCAGCAAATCAAATTCTGCATCGATTTAAGTATGTCCGTCTGCACGCGTGTCTGTCTGTGTAATGTCTGTTGTAAACATTCTCCTAGCCGCGAATTTACAGAAGCATTAGAAGTTCTTGCTCGCAGCTTGATATTGAAAACGGGACAACTTGGTTGGAGGACACGCCTACGTAAACTGAAGACACCTCTGCCTCTTTCCTCTTTCAAAACGATTAAAAAATAATGTTTTTGCTTATTATTCCTAAACTATAGCAGATAAATCTACAAAAATTTGACCGTCTATTCCATAGACGATGCTGCCATGTAGCCCTAAAAAAAGCGAAAAATTCAGCCACACCTACTTAATTTGATAGTGTGTCATAATTTCGTTTTTCTTTTTCAAACTTTCATAACGTACAAAAACAAGGTTCAAAAACTCCTGACCAATTTCAAACTCAGAATGCACTTAAACATGTCCATCCATTCGTCTGCCCATCTGTCCGTCTGCTCAACTATTTAGCGTCTGTGTTATACACTCTAACGTTCGCAAAAAGGAAGATATCGCCTACAGAATCGTTTGTCTCCTCCTCCGCATTATAGCATGAAAATTCATTTCTTTTACTTATTTTGTCTTTAGGATAATGGTGATGGGTATAAGGGATGAAGTAATGACCGCATAAAACATACTTTGATTTTGCGTAAGTCAGGAGAATCTCGACGACGTGAGCACTTTAAGAAAGTTTAATTTTCATTTAACTCTGTAAGTTTAACCCATTCATCAAAGGAGAGGAAAGAGAAAACGAACGTTTTCTTTAGATTCCGATCGTATGCTCTGCGCATATATTCTGGACTCATATTTACCACCAAAGAACGGGGTATCATAGATTTGCCCTTCAATTTGTAAAAGCCAAAAATACGCTTTAATAAAATTTCTCTCTTCTGGCATAAGTGTCCATAGCAACTTAGCCTTGTCCCGCTGTTAGTCAGTCTTTCTGTCTAAAGTTTACTGCCCAAATGCTCAGGTTTCTAAAGAATATTGAGACAGAAAACTAAAGCCCGACAGCCTTTAATTTTTCTTTTGTTTTTAACACAGAAACGCGCTGATCAAAAAAATAAATCCAGCTCGTAAACTCTCCAAAAGAGATGAGGCGTGTATTAAGGGGACGCCGTAACGAAAACAAAGGGCCATAAATGATGTTGAAAGTTTTGCTAAAAAGTTTTGAAACTTCAATATACTTTTCAATTTAGTCGATACTAAGCGACTTAAAGTTTATCTACTCACTGTTTCGTGAGATTTGCAGAAACTTGCGAACTGTGTGAACCGACTTAATACTCCAGCACCGTATGGGTGAGATTTTATCGCACAAGGAAAGTGGTAGAGATAAAAGAAAAATTCGTTAAACGGAAAGGAATATGTTCAGCTGACTAAAATCATCTTTTTTGATAAGTATAACGGAATTTTAATTTTCTTTTTTTCTTTGGTTTTACTAAAAAATAAAACACAGACCATATCATATGATAAAGAGAAGATTCGATCTAAGTTTCTGTTAAACGGTATACGATTTCAGCTTACTGCGACTGTGGCCGTATGTCCATATATTGCTTCATAAAGTTTTAATAGTTGAACTGAACTGAAAACTGAGCTGAACTTTTACTATTTATCAGGTTACTTGATGCACCAATTATGAAATTCAGCTCGAGTCACCCAGATAGGTACAAGTAATAAAAGCCTTCGTAGAACGTATATTAAGATGGCTTTAAATCATTCTTCACTCATATTTCTGCTTCCTCATGCTTGTCATGCCTGAGCAAATATAAATATATATCGACTTCAAAGTGAAGTCAACTTTGAAATTGCATCTACCATCGAAGAATGAAAGCCCAGATATATGCACTAGGTATCATATAGAACCATACAGTTTCTTAATCAGTACGAAATTCTGAGACGATTTAATCCGGCTCGTTTAGCCGTTTCTTTGCTTGTGTGTTTACTTCCGGCACATTGGTAGTCTTAAAAATTGAAACGTGAAAGGAAAATATAGTCCGAACGCTCTTAGTTGATGGACAGTTAAAAGCGGCGTGAGTCAACCGCGCATGCCTCCCTCGCAAGCCATTGAAAACGTTTACGAAGACTATCCAAACCGTCAATGAAGAAATGGACGTAACTCTAATGATAACTAAAAAGTTTAAGTTACATTATACCGATTAAACAGATTACGGCAGGGTAAAGTGAACCATTGAAGACTTATTAACTTATTTTCGTGATAAAATACAAAAAATTATATCTTTTTTCCATGTAAAAGCTTACCTACGATAAAAACCCTCATGTTGCAAGGTATTCCAAAAATTGACCTCAGCAATCCTGTTTTCCTAACCTGGCTCTTACGGGCCAATTCTCATTTTCAAATTATAAAAAATGAGACATTATTGCCGTATAAAAGTTTGCCCTTCGTGAAAATCCTTCTACGATGTGAAGTCCAAAAAATTGATCTACGTAGGGCAAATTCGATGGAATTAATTCTTATATCAAATTGCCTTTAGGAATAAATTTTCGCCGCAAAATATTAGAAGTAAGACCATTTTGCCACATGTGGTCTTACTTTCCGAGGGGACGCTTATGATGAATGAGAGGACGGCTTAAACAAATCGAATCGGTCCGGCCAAATCGAATTTTCACATTAATTTGGCATAACAAAGTGTTATCATTCAGTGATTTTTGTCAAGAAGTTTTTTTCTGCAATAAATTTTTAAAGCAAGATCTCGTAGGGGTAGTCGTCACAAAAGCGATTCGATTCAATCCATTTTCAATTGCGCTTACTGCTGTTGTGTCGAAATGCGTCAATCAATCAACCTGTAGGTTGAGCACAAGAATACATGGACATGCATTTAATATGTGGACAGACAGACAGACAGACAGACAAACAATTTTAAACCAATTCACAAAATGATTCTGAATCTATCTATATAATAAAGATCGGATCTATTTTATGTTCGTCCAGTCAATTTGTCCGTCTATCCGACTTTAGAGACAATCAGGGTTAACAACACAATGAAACTGTATATTTATTTATGCCCTTTTTTTCAGGATCTCATGATTATCTACTGCAGTCAACCATTGCTTGCAAAAGCGGTTTACCAACGCACAAACCCACGAGTTGCAGTCTATTGTTGTTTTATTTTCTTCTTTTTTTGGTTTCTTCAGCTTTTTTCCAGCAATAATTTTTCTCTTTCCTATACCTTCGAATGTCGTAAATATTTAATAATATTGGCATTAGCTAAAATGTAACAAGAGCTATAATATAAACTGATATCCATCAGGAGAGAGTGTCACTCGTAGCAATGTTACATAAAGTTGCGATAGTTATTTTTAAAACTTAATGACATTTGAACTTTAATACCTAAACGAACAAATAAAAGAAATACACTCATACAACACATACAAGAAAAAATAAGATTATGCATTGAAAAAAATACAAATACAAAAAAAAGAAGCAACGAGGACGACTCTTAAATACCTATCATATGCCAATCATAATACTGCTGAACAATAAATGGCACGAGCAGCAAATATTAGAAAATTATTTTTTAATTTTTCTGCCCATCACGGAAGAATGAGCGACAGCATATTCGGTTGGTCACAAAGTTTGGAACGCCCCAAAGCTAGCTTCAGAAACCCAACAAAGTGTATATATATCTTTGATCAACATTAAATTCTGAATCGATTTAAGCATGTCCGTCTATCTGTCGGTGCAATGTCCCGTGGCCGCGAATTTGCAGAAGCATTAGAAGTTCTTGCTCGCAACTTGGTATTGAAAATGGTCCAAATCGGTCGAAGGACACGCCTACGTAAGCTGTTTTCAAAGGGAATAAAAAATTGGGTTTTTCCTTATTATTCTTAAACTGTAGCAAGTAAATCTAACGAAATTTCACAGCATATTCTATGGGCGATGCTGTAGTACCTCTACAAAAATCGAAAAATTCAGCCACGCCTACTTAATTTGATGGTGTGCCATAATTTCATTTTTCTTTTTCAAAATTTTACAACATATACAAACAAGGTTCAACAACTCTTAACTAAGCATGTCTATCCATTCATTTGTCCATATGTCCGCTCGCAAAAATTATGTCTTTATCGCCTGCACACTTCGCTCACAGTACTCTCTACGCTTCCGACCCATATCTTCTTCTAAAGTTGTTTGTTTCGCTTTTCGCGTTTTTCTCTTCCTCACGCTCCAAATATAATACAAACACATTTTAATGGCAGAGAGATTTCAATGAATAGTTTCTCAAAAAGTGGGCATAAAGTTCAATTTTCAGTTAGTGTGCGACCTCTGTCTACGTTTGATATATGTACGCGAACGGGGACACGGGCAGCATGTAATACATATCAAAACTACGCATAGGCCCACCGCTTTTTGGATGTTACGACAGTAACAATAAAATTAGTTTACTTAACGATAGGTAAATAGAAATACAAAAATGTCAAATATTTTAAGGCATTGCGAGGCAGTGAATGTAAAGGCAATAAGTAAAATATACGTGAGTGTATGTGTGACTCTATATAAACTGGTACGAATGGATGTGAATATAAAAGGCTTTTTATTTTATGCAGTATATATATATATTTATATGTATATAAGGATATGTGTATATAAGGAAAACTGCCGTCACTTTTTTTTTACTAATGAATAATTCGGCGATGGAAAATGCATTTTCCATGTAACTGTTAGTCAAAATGTGCTTAATTGAAAATTAAATATTCAAAATAGCATTGAAGAGAAGAACAATCGAACCTATAAGTACGCAACAAATTTTATATACTCACCGCGTGTATTCAAAACATTCGAAATATCTATTAATTAAAACCGATTTATTAAAATTTTTTTCTTTTACTTTAACTAAATATGTGTTGCAAAGCATTCACGATACAGGATACAGGAAATACAAGTACTTCTCACTGTTTAAAAAGTTGTAATTTAAAAAAAAAACACTGGATTGGACATGTTCAGATTTGTTATTTCCATCTTTGCAGCTACGTAAGGCTGATTTCAATTGTTTTTCTTCTTCTTTTTTATACATAACGTACTGACCGGAATGTTATCTTTGTATGTTACAAATAGCATGTTAAATTTGATATATTCTCGTAACTTCGAGCATAGCAAATGTGTACACGATGTGAAGAGATATCAACACTTACTTTTTAACAAGAGTGGGGGAGTATTGGGTAAGAGAGTTCTATCCTTTACCAATGAGCAAAACGAGAATTATATAATTGTTTTGGTTTTTTTTTTCTTTTTTTTTCCTTATGCATTTAACGTTAACACACGTGTGTGCGGCTATGCATTCGAAATACATTTCCAAGCCCCGGTTGAAAATTGAACAAGAACCGCATATCTTGCTTGTCAGGTCGTCATCGGTTCATATGACACGTTGGAAAGTTAATTGTTTAAAATGGGAAGATGATCATCATATGAGAAGAAGAACAAGAAGAAGACGAAAAACAAGACTGTGAAAGAGATATCACATTTATGAATACATTCAATTCTCGTACGTTTATGCACATATAAGTGAGATTATTACATAATGGCCTATAAATGGGCAAATATTCAAATGCGTTGACATTTCAGGCCATTAACAATATTCGTCAGTTCTTCGGTTAGAAAATGATAAACTCGCGTTGCAAAATATATACGTGTATGCGTACATATATATATATCTATATTCATGTGTATACTCGAAGCTATTGTCATTTACAATTTATCATAAATACAATCCATTACCGTTAACAGTTAATGGCATATGTTAAGGATGACAAGGCATTACGAAAACGGTTGGCGTTTACAAAACTTACGATGTGAAGTCAAAATTACTAAAGAAATGCATTTACTCTAAAGCGACACAAAGCACAAGAATACACGAATTTGGCGTTCACTCGCTTCGAATGCCTCACGAATCATAGTCAATATCTAGGCAACGTGCTTAACATCCTCGAATGGGCGGTTACTAAAGATATTTTGATCAATGTCCGAAGCCTTTTATCTATGAGACAAATTTCGCAATGATTTTCTTTACTCATATATTTTCTTAAAGTTATGGAAGAAGCAAGAGAGCCTTCAGGCAATTCGCAAATTACAAATGTTGTAATCGGGTACCGGACCGCCATCCTTCAACTATTTTCATAATTAAACATCAAATTCTATATCTTTTCGTCATATAAAAGATTACTTAGCACGAGACACTCTGTGTGGGGGAAAATGGCTCGGAAAATAGATCTATGTAGTCCGAATTCATTTTCAAATTTATCGTTAAATCGTTATTCATGCTATTATTATAAGAACGCTTATATGAGACGAGGTTTAAGAAACGGTCTCCCAATGATTCCAATTCATTGATTTTTTTCGAGAGATATTTAAAATGGAAAAATTGTACTAAACTGTGTAACGACTTTTTCAACGCGTGATTCATCCTTGGGTTAAAACATGTCTAGCTATAAAATTTCATCAAAAATCACATTAAATATTACGATTGATAAAAAATTCGTGGATAGATTTCAAACGCACCGACGGACAGACCTATTTAAATCGATTTAAAGTCAATATCAATCAATAATCAAATGATATAATAAGAGGTTGCTCCCCTTCAAGTCTCTCTAGATATTGCATAACCTTATGTGCCCTTATCACAGATAGAGCAGGATATACTTTTTTTTTTTATTGTTAACAAGTTTTTCAATATAATTATTCCCTAATAAAAAAGCTTTATACCGAATCGTGTAGAAACTGAACGAACTGACACGTAAACGACAAATTGCTGCGGAGAACATTAATTAATGAATACAAAGGATATTGTCGCCTGCTGCGTTTAATACCCATTGCCGATTGTATATGTGTATTAGTTATGTCACATATTTCTGGAGCTTTGTTTAATATATAATGACATAAGTACATATATCTGCTTTTAAATAGCGTAAACAATATAGACTCGATTTAACTCTGTTCGCTTGTCTGTCTTCGTTGTCTGTGCTTTAATCTGACCATCTCTCTCCACCTCTCTGTCCGTATGTGTTGCTGTTCGGCCAACTATCCACTGATCCCTCTATTGAAATCGTGACATATTACATGCTATTATATCTGCATTGACAATACAAAGACGCTCATTATTTACATTAAAATCGTCTTGCCAGCCAGCCTACAAAGCCTATCAATGGGCTTGGCCCATTGGCTGGACAAAAGAAGAAAACCGTAGTCATAAGCCAAATTAAATACCGCTTTAATATCCTACGCCGAACTTTCTTTCCAAACAAAAATAATTTTGTTCCCTCTGAAAAAGCGTAAATTCGTGCCAAAGACGCCTGGAAGGTCTCAATATATTTTCAGCTGAAAATTATCTTTAATAATGAGATTTATTTCATACGGAAAACATTTGAGTTTTTTTCTCTCATTTGAGCTATTTATTGAAACAAAAATCGTATGTCGATCTCACACTAACGGAAGATTCGAGATCGTAGAGACGACGTTCGAAATAAAATTGAAACCGAAAGTTAATGGAAATTCACAATATCAAACCGTAACCTTTAACTAGAATTGTCCCAATCATTGGGACAATGACAAAATATTATGATATATATATATATATATATATATAATAAGAATTAATAAAATTATAAGAAAATTGAAGTTGAGATCAGAAAGTTTCAACTCATGACACATTCTACACTTTCCAACGAACGAATCGGTTCACATCGCTTCTTAATTTTCGTAATCATTTCAATTTACGTAGGATTCAATGCAGAAATTTCACCATCGAAGGGTAGTGTAAATGGGTAAAAAGCATTTATTTAGTGCCTCCAAAATGTAAATAGCACTGATTAAGGCCAAGTTCGCGCACGATCTTCTTATATCGATATTATGTTTTATGTAATGAAAAATTTTTAAATCAAATTCTGCCTGTTATGCAAAATTAAAATTTATGAAATATTTTTCATCGCTTCTTCATGATTGAAAACAATAATAAAAACAATTGCTTTTTACAAATGTTAAGCCTATTGTAAGATGAACATACATGTAACAGCAGCAGCAACAGATAAAGAAGCTTTGTTTATAGAATAGAAGTAAGAAACTTATGTTTACGGATTGAAGCAGATCTTAGAAATGTATTAGCACTGGTAAATTAGACGGTCAAGACTGTTCCCACTAATGAATCGTTAAGAGTCCATTAAGCATAATACCTTAGAAGGGCATCATCTCTTGTTATTCTAAGATATATTTTTATAACCATTAGCGAAAAATAAAGAGTTTATTCATAATATCACACACCACTTGGGGTACAAGGTATATTAAGTTAGTGTGGACGTATGTAATAGGCAGAAAGACTTGAGATAGACCCACCAATTTGAATTGATCTAAGCCCGTCTGTCCATATGTCCATCTGTCCGTCTGATATCTGATCATTTAAATTTGTGTTCAAGGTATAGGTCGCACTTTTTGACGAGCGGTATTGAAATTGTTTCGAATCGTTCCACTTTTTCGACCACTCCCCATATAACGCCCTCGCCGGTCGCGAGTATAAATATATCGACTTGAAAATAAACATAAACCAAGCTAGGGACACCTACGTTGTCAAAAGCAAAAAAAAAAAAAAATTAAAAACCGATTCTTTCTACTCAATACTCAATACTCAAATTACAACGATAAGACTTTCCCCAGGATCATTTTGGGGGTCATGCTAGAAGGTATGGAACAAATAGGTCATGTCACCTCTATATTATCGTGTGTGTTTATAAGAAATTTCATTTTTCATCATATTCTTAATTGTTTTAGAAATTAGAAAGTGCTTCGCAAACTGATTACATATATGTATCGTGTAGGGAGAAAATCGCCTAAGGCCGTGTTTTGAAAACTCATTGAAAAATTTTCTTTACGGTTTGGAAGAGCAATCGCTGCTGATGTTTCGTTATATACACCACATTGTATCATTTGCGTTGATTCGACTTTGATGCTTGTAGAAATTGAACACAACCTCAATAGGAGCTAATAGACACTAAAATTTTCTTCATTTTTCTTGTGCATTTATGTGTAAACGCGAATACGTACTCAATGACCGTATAAGAAGTCATTTTAATATTATTTTAAATCTCAACATATCGACATTTCGTATGTTTAGCCTCCGAATAGACTAGAGCTATATATTTTTCTGGTTAGAGTCAAAGGAATCGATCGCAGCTAAATACAACTTTCTCATCCCTCCCTCTTCGTGCACGTATGAATCCACTTCGGTGAGTAGCAATTTATTATGAACTCTATTTTTCTTTCTTAACTTCCGAAAGTCTTTCAATTGTATTACTCATGCTTTGGATCCAATGCACAAATACCTTCAGTAACATCATCAAAAGCTGCGAAACGGATTAAGAAGTGGATCATCAAATTTTTTTTATACAATATCGACTAATGAACGTTTTTTATCGCGAAAGTAAATGCGCAGCGCTAGTCCAAGGTCTCTGTGATACAGAAACCTATAAAAGTGTTTGCGATTCTCTCAGCACAAAGCATAATACATTTACTAGTGCGATCTATTATGGTATGGTGGAAGAAGAATCAGGCTAACGGCGACAGAATGACGGAGACACATTGACGTAGTTCTTCAAAGAACGCAAAATGTTCTCCAAATTTGTTTTATTGAGAGTCGGAATTTTACTGAAAACAAGTAAAAGCACTGAAGTGGACAACGGTCCACCGTAGAGTTATTCATATACATACTTTTTATAATGAGAAATTATATGGGAATTGATCGAGAAAGTGATTCGATCCGATCCGATCGGAATCATTTTCAGCAGCTTCCGTTTTTGGGCCCAAACACATTAGAGTGCCAAATTTCATCAAAATTTCATCAAAAACCCAAGATAGGAAGACGGACAGACGGATAGATAAGCTTAAATCGTTTCAGAAGCTGATTCTGAATCGATCGGTATAATAATAAAAGATGGATCTGTCTCATCTCTTGCATCTGGGTGATGCATGCATGCGTACAAACTCAATTCACTCTTGTACCACAAATGGCGTAAAGTACAATTATGGCCAAAATATCTCTGCATCGGGTCTACACATCAGTAACTTTCAAAGATAATTGAACATTTTAGAAAAAAAGAAAAAAAAAAAAAATGATTAGTTCTAGAGAACAACAATTTTAAAAGCTTGCATCTAAGCAAAGATTAAAAAAAAAATCTATTTTTTATTTTTAAAATTTTTTTTTTTTCTAATTATCCCACTCAACTGTAATCAAGTAAATCTCAATTAGTAGACCAAGAACTTTTTTAACAATCAATATAAACTTTAAAAATGTTATTTATACGCCTGACTGAGTATCGTATGAAAGGAAGAAGTAACTTTTTGTGGCTGCCTGTCAAACGGTGTAAACAAAATTTGCCAAAATCTAGTGACTTAACAAACTGATGAATTATAAATGAGAGCAATTGTCACGCAGAGTACGGCAACATTTGAGAGATGTTCGTCGCTTTTCTTTATTTATTTTTTCTTCTTTTCTTTCTCTCTCTCTCTCCCTTTTTTTCTTTATTATGAAAAAAGCCGTTGAGTTTGTTTACTTTTCGCTTCAACTCTAAAATTTAAATCTAAGTGTACGTAAAAATATAGCTAAGCTATGTGAATATGTTGAGAAGTATCAATATACGAGCTGCCAACAATTGCTAAAAAAAAAAAAAGAAAAGAAAACAACAATCAAAAGAAACAAATTGAGGAATACAAGCAACAAAAATGTAATTAGGTTCGGTTTAAAGCGAACACCGTTACTTTTGTTTCATTTTAAACATGAATAGATTTTCTTAAAAATATTTGAAAATGCTACCAAATGTGGCATGCTATGCAAGCGTAAGTGTAAGTTTAGAATAGAACATACAGTTCAGTAGTAACACTGATAACATAATATATCACAACAAAAACTAAACAAATAAATAATAATAACTTGCACATGAACGCTAAACAAAACATATAGACATATATTCTCAGCAACATCGCAGAGACATCACGAGTCACAAAGCAGTTGCAAGCATTTCTTTCTTGGGAGTGGGGGGAATTTGATACAAAGGAACAGCAACTATGACAAGGAAACATATTGTTTTTTCTTATGACTAGTGACCGATCGTAACGCCAGAAGAATGTAAACACAACATTGTTGCACAAACCGCTCTAAGAAGAAGACTTAAAACATTCCCATCAAACTTTTCATTGTAGATCAATCTATTTACTGACATAAATGGCTTTTAGAATTGGCTGGAGAGTAGTTGAAGAAAAAAATCGAAGACTGTCTCTCCCTTCTTTTAGATAAATATTTTCATGTCGTGCCTTTCGTATCAACACACACTACGAGACAGACGGACATGCCAAAATTTCACTATCCACGCTGACTAAAAGTGTACATACACTTTATCCGATTCGCCATTCGCAACTCTTCTTCACAATGTATATTACGCACATGTACACACATACAAAAATACCGTGATTAATTAGTTATTGATCTGCTTGCACATGAGTCGAACAAGTTAAATATTTGTGTATTAAGTAAGAAAACCTGAAATTGTAGATTGAGACATTGAGAAATTCTGTAAGCAAAATTAGTATCCTGAAGGATCGACCGATTAAAATCATCAAGTTTTATAACAATTTTTTATCATATTTGGGTTAATATTAATCCAAGATATTGGAATGAAATCCATTTACGGTAAGATCAAGATGACACCATACTTCCTTTATGCCCAAGCATAATTTGAGAGGTCTAATGCGTCACACTTCCGTTCATTGACATTAGAGTTTTCAAATGTAATTAAAATCGATGCGATCCTTCAGAACTGCCTGTCGTTTCTAATCTAGTCCGAGTGTTTGAGCAAACAGTGTGACAAACCTAATGAACGTTATCTTGCTGTAGTGTATTGTAAAAATTTGACAAAAAGAAAACAATTTGTAAATTTTACAACAGCATCATTAGCTTGACAGTTAACTCCAACAGTGTCAGGAGAAGAATAGCAATATACCTAAGAAAAGGATAGAGTATGACATATCCAAAGATTGGCAAAGGTAAAATGCTCAGCTATTGCCTAAGAAATGTTAGAGAACTTACAAGATTGCAAACGTCACCTTCAATACATTTTGGTATTTGTTGTAGGTTGCTCGACACTGGAGAATTGTGCATTGCACGGTATCATGATGAAACCATAAGCAAAGCAACAAAGTTACTTTCAAAATGTCAAGTTACCCTTAAAACCATGATTCCAAGTAATAGAAAATTCTAGCATTTCGTGAAAATAATCCATCATGACGCTGCAAACACAAATTAGTTGTTTGCACATACATTCACATATCGCTTCATATATAAGATTTTAAAATAATTAAAATATGATTTCTTCTTTCGATTGTCGCTGAAGATGAGTACAAGAAATCGTACGTTACACACGCAAATCCATAAAGGAGCAGCTAATAGCAGCTAATAGCAGCTAATAATAGCTAATTATATATTTATAAGTATAAAGTTGTTTTTTGGCTTTCTTGTCTTTTTCGATTTTTTTTTTATTTATTTTTTTTCTTTTTTACGTTTCATTTAAGAAATTTGAACATGCTCTTAAATTGGGTCCATCGTTTAAGATTGACATGTTACATGGTTCCTCGTCGTTAAGATGTAAAAGATTGTACTTAAAACAAAAATTGAAAGGGTTGAGCTTGAGTATTAAAGTGTAATTATGTGTTCTTTCTTTTTGTTTTTCTTGTTTCATTTTTTTCACTCTGAAATATGTCAACAAATGTCAATCAATTTATCAATAAGTTCTTATTTGCATTACACTCAAAAGAAAAAGATCGGTGTACGTAGATATATTTGGGGAAGTTTTGCAAACACTACGGCAGCTATGTGAAGAGTTCTTTTAACGCATTTTAATGCCTAAGGGTATGCCTTATTAAATTGAAATTTAGCGCCTACACCTATATCCATAGCACATGAAGTGTTCATTTAACGCATTTTAACGCCCAAATGTATGCCTTATTAAATTGGAATTTTGCGCCTACACATATGTCCTTAGCGAAAATGCATAAATGCCTAGCGGAAGTCAAACTTATTTCGCTTACCAAGCTTGGGTAGATGTTTTCAACAAGTTTATTAATCAATTGTGAGATTGTTGTACGAAATGTTTATGCCAATTGAACGTTGTTTAAAAATATTTAAAACCGAAGAAAGCGAGAAGCGTCCTGAAGATCAAATTTTCTTAAACGATTCATGGCATCAATCATTTTTGCCAGATATGCAAATATAAAACTGGAATTTGCCTTCAGATGGCCCTAATACCACTTGCATTTGACATATATGTTGTTGTGTTTTTTTTATGACTTGAAAATCTGGCAACAATTATCAGTTGTAATGTAAGCAATGCACATTCCAACGCAAAAATTATGTTTCTAACAAAGAAAATGTCGAGATTTATGCCAATTAAAGAGTATTCACTGGCGGTATTCTTTCTTTGCTCGAACAAAAAAGAAAAGGTTTTTTGCATCGTGTCCTAACTGCGAATGAAAAGTGCATGTATTTTGAGAAATCCACTCACACTATCCGTATCGAATGAATAACTAAATCGCTGCGACAAGAAGGCGAGGGACTCGAATATTGTTCACTATCATTGAAATGGTTAAATCTAATGAAATGGTTAAACAACAATTAATCGATGTAACCGAAATATAGGAACACCACAAAGCACAAAGTCTTTTCTTCACATTACATTCATTCATCTAACCGTAGACAAAGTAAGTTAAGCTGCCATGTCAACAGTTACAACTTTCAAAATCAAACACTGTAAAGGATACACGTACTTGACCATCGTAAGAATTTAAGTCGATTGGCCATGTTTATCTATTGGTCTATCTCCTATCTGTTCGTTGTCCATTGTGCCAGAAATTGAAGAACAAACATCGAACTTGACATAAGTAATACATTGTTAGTCGACAGCCGAACATTAGAGCTTGAAAATGGATCAAAAATTTGTTAACAATATACCCATAATAACCGTAAGAGAAACTGACGGTCTTTGGCAAATATTAGTATAAAGTTTGGTCAAAATATTTCTTAGATCCATTAAACATTCAATGAGAAAATACTCTTGATTAGCTAACTGCTACTGTAGGCTAATATCGCATTCTTGCCTTTCTTTCTATAAGAAAAATCAAACTCTTATCCACCAGCCGCAAAAATTTGAAAATCTCTGCAATCGCATATTGTAACGTTATAACTTATGTGTACCCATAACTGTTTACTTTATTTATTTTTTTTTTGTAAGATATGCAAGAGAAATTGTAATCTCTCCATCTGAAAACATTATCTTTAGCGCAGAAGTTATGCCTTCACAGGCAAACGGACGGGCAAAAAAGCGGGCAGATAAACCTGCAAGCAAACTGATCCTTAGATGTACGGACGGACATATGGGGAAACGAAAATAGGAACAGAGCCAAATCGAGACAAAATCTTATACTGATCAAAAATATACATACTTCATGGCGTCAATGATGACTAATGTCGGATATAAAAACGAGAGCACACATCTACAACACCCCAAAGTTTCAATAATGGATAATCTGAACGAAATCACAAGCTTAATTATACCTTACACCATTTGTGGTGGCCCCAGAAGGGCTTAAGATAGACACGCCTTAAGCTTGTCTGTCCGTGTGTCTGTCTGATGTTTGTCCATGTATATTTGTGTTCGTCCTACAGGTCGCAAGATGCAATTTTAAATATTTCATCAACCTTATTGAATCTGTACCACGTGGGTCTATTTTTTGGATACCACCGCATACAAGGATTCTCGGCAAATGTAGACCTTTATATGCCAAAAAGGGCTAATTATTAATGCTGCATGATAGTAATTTGGCATAAAAATTAAGTAGACATGGGTCTACTTCTTGCACGCCACTCCATATAAGATTTCTCACGCTTACTAAGCCCTTCAGGAAAAGATTCAATTTTTAATATATTGTGATGAAAATTGATCCACAATAGCGAAATAATCGAAAAGATTAACAATAGGGAATTGGGATTGCATAGATCTATTTTTAAAGGTCTAACATATATAAAGGTTATCACAGCAAAGCACTCCCTTACAGGGAGAGAAAGTATAATTTTTAGTTTTCAATGAAAATAGTAAAATTTTTGGAAAGTCAAGGCAGTTTGCTCAATTTGGATCACGGGCATTGGATTTTATGGGCATCCTCCGATATACGGACTTCCATGAAAAGTATGCCTACGGATGAAAATAATGTGTAATTTTTGATGTATTACTAACAAATCGACCTAATAATTGTACTGGACGAAATGCTTTAAGGTATGTAATGGTCGTCTTTACTCGGGCAATGAAATTCTTACTTGTTTTTTTTTTAAACTCAATATCACCGAAAAACGATATCCCACAAATTCCTTCATTCCTTCTCACATAACCTCCATCTATACGCATCATAGATTCCATTAAAAGTTTATGCTCTTGATCAGAATGAGACTTGAAACAATAACCCTTTCCTAGCTTATAATCTACAGCAAACGTTGTCATCAAAGGTACACAAGATACTTATTAGGATCATCAGAAAATACGATGGCGTTTGCGCCGGTCAAGTGACGCATCATCAATTAAGTCGATAATTAAATTAATTTAAGGAAATTTGAATTTACAGCGGCTTTAAGTAATCATCGTACAATATCTCTAAATCACCGAAGCCATGGAATAGCCTTCGTCACCAGATATCAGTTACCAGATACTGCAACCCAATCGCACCCAATTTAGTATCGCTCGCTAGGTTACTATAAATTGTCAGTTGTTAACGGCGTTATTTAAATTTATCGCTTGCTTATCTATATTGAAATCCTTAGTTGATGCACACGGATCAGGAACAGTATTTTCAGGCTTGTTGTATAGAGAATTAGGATAACTTTATTTTTTCATTCCGTGAACCGTGCACTTTCGAGATCATTTATACGCATTACAACGACAACAAAAACAACAACAACAACAACAACAACAACAACAAAATGCATGCTCGATATTAAGAAAAAGCGATAAATGAATAATTTTATAAAATGATGTCCATCATCTACACATGCAAGATGTATAATTAAAATTGCTTTTAATAATTAATATAAATAATTTATATACTGAAGAAAAAAGAAAAAAAAGAAAAAACTAAGACCACTACTATTTAAATAATAGTCATGCTAAGTACGTCCATTATTATATAAAACTTCTGTGATAGAATTAAAATTTCAGTTAAAAATATTTCGTTTATTCTATTTTTAGAATCTAGGGTAGATTCTAGAGAAATACATCTATTAGGTTGCAAAAAAAAAAAATAAATAAAAAAAAACTTTTTTTATTTACACATAACAGTACATAAGAAGAAAGAAGGAGGACCTTTTTTAACGTTATTAAATACTCCAGAAGGCGTAGCCAATTTTTTCATATTTCGTTTCACAGGAAAAAAAAAGATAAGGGAAGAATCGAGGGGAAAGAGAGGCTTTGATTTGGTTTAAAACGAATTATTGTTACTTATCGCAAGCGATACTCTAAAGAGTTTTCATATACTCCGTGGATGCATCCATGAACGTGCAAATGTGGCACGAATGTGTCTTTCATTTTCGAGATTTCCGAGAAGAAGAACGCAGTTGCAAAGTTTAGTCAAACAGAGTGTGTCAGAAGTTCCTCTTTTTAGGTATATCAGTGAAGCGTGCAGATGTAATGGATTTACCACCCGATTTGTAATAGCTCATCAGACCATGCGTCGGAGGTCGTCGAAGTTCGTTAACTCCATGCGCCTGTCCTTTTATTTTAGTGTGGAATGTTCACAACCAAACCAAACCAAATTTTGGATGGAAAACAAAAAGCCGGCTTGCATAGTCTCCGTTAAAGGGTGCAGTTTAGGTGCAGGAGAAGTCGGGCTTTGCCCACCCTTACAAAAAACCATTATATTAAAGCCGTAGCAGACAATTACAACCCGCTGGCACGCATGTGTACATGTGGTTGTATGCGTCTGTGTGTTTGTGTTTATGTGTTGAAAACTAACAGTGGGCCTTATATACACTTAATTAACGGTCATCTATCAAGTCCAAAATGGGCACAACTCGCCCATAAAGCAACTTACCGATCACTGTAACGAAACTCTCATGGCGTTATCGATCGACTCGATCGGAAAAAACAAAGTGTTTTGCAAAATTTTTTCACTGGTATAAACAGATGGATTTGAAAGATTCCCCTCGATCCGAACGGAATTGTTTTAACTGTTTTTTTTCAGGCAAAGTTCTTTGGCAGCACAATACGCTGTTTAGTAATTTTATTACGAAAATGCGCTTTGTTCCGTTCAGAGCCGCATCTCATATGGAAGAGAGGCGCGTGAAGGTCCAAGACTTTTATTTGCCCATTGTTGAAAACCATTAAAGTTTAAATACTTCTTCTTCAGAACGGCATACCTCAATTTTGAAGGTTACCTTGACAAGCCTATAAGTTTATGTAAATAGGCGGAAACAAAGAGGAAAGAACCCGATAATGTAATTATATAGTCGTGGCCTCCGCATGCTTTATTTGCTTTCTCTTAAATCACTTTGCAGCTTCAATTTGAATTACCCTTGAAACAAGTCTGCCGGGAAACATCAAGGGAATGGCCGAAGTTATAAAAATTTTCACTTTGTGAAAATGAATGTTTTCTAGCAAAACTTGTGGCCCCTCCGTTTATTATTTTGGTTCTCTTGGAAGACTTTTCGAAAGCGTTCAAAGCACTACTACAATGTTAGTAGACAGACTTATTAGGAATATTCTCTACTTACCTCCGATTTACACAAAGCCAATAAAGTGAATAATTCACTTTATATATCTTCCGAAATGTGTAGGACTAGTTATTTCGCTAAAAGTGTTTTATGTACATATATATATATTTAGTATATATATACATATAGGTCTATATATATATACATATAGTACATAAAATATAATCGTGTTCTATGCGAAGGCAATTTTCAAACTCTAACCGTTAAAGTGTTGGCCGTTTTACTAATTAAAAACTAATTTATACAAAAACAAAAATTGGAAGAAGCATTTTATTGGTTGAGAGCAAAAGAATATGAAAAAAAAACAAAAAATAAACGATGACAACAACGAAATGCAAATTTTGTGTAACAATTTTAAATAACAACAAACAGTATTCCAAACTATCAAATACCGGTAAACAAAATATTATATAATAATTATTGGTAAAGCCTTCCATACACGTAACGAACAACTCATCTTAAGCGTGGTTAAGCATCACGGATGGGCATAATGTATTGCGCATGTGCTTGCTTTTTACATATATAACGAGGCAACTAATGTAACGGTATTCGCTCGTAGCTTTCGGATTTATCTTCTTCTTTTTTTTTTTGTACATGTATATATATACATAATACAAGCACTTATAAGCCGTGAAGATATTGTTGCGAGGTCGAAATGATCACAAGAAAAACGGAAGTCAAGTTTAGTACCGGATATACAATCAGTTAGCTGCAACATCTCATGCGATGCAGACGCGTTAAGGACAATCTTGAAAAAGTCAGCAAATCAACATCAGTACAAAACAATAGCAAAATTTTATTTAAAAAATAAAAAAAAAGATGAAGAGGAAGATGAAAAATATTCCAAGTAAATTAATTTCAAGAGCAATTAAACTTAAGTTCGATATATATATATATATATATATATATATGTGTTTTCGTAAAGGGTACTTATATAATTTTGATTGTTGCTCAGAAAGCCCTTATTTTCATATCAGTTGGCTTTCGAGCATCAATCAAAAACAAATAAGTTACTCCAGCCATCTAAAGGAAATGTGATAATAATTTTTATTAATTACTTTATAAAGCAAATTTTTTTCAAATGCAAAAATCCCAGGTAAGTTATTTCATTTTGATAATTAATTTATTTATTTTTTTTTTTGTTTTATTTAAATTTCGAATCTTTGTCTTAAAAAACTGTTTAAGTCACACCTACCGCATACGCTTATTATGAATGAGGTAAACCTTCACTTAGTCGTAGACTTGAATTGCAATCATTTTCATAAATTTCTGGCAACGTTTGACGCGTTAATTATAATTAAAATATATTCATTAACAATAATTCATTTTTGTCGTTTTTTAATGCATTTTAATTATTAACCGTTTCTCAAGTTTATCATTTTGACATTAACATTGGCATTCCCTTTATCAATGAAATTTTAATAAACGCATGTTTTCACGATATTATACAATAACTCGTGCATTGTTGAAAACGCAATTTTATTGACTTTGACTTCAATGCATTTTTGATATGGCGAATAGGGAAAATGGCTATGCAGGCTTGACAATTAATTGCATACGAAAAGGGAAATGAAAACAACTGAGAAAGGTGTGAACGCCTTTGGGCGCGCGTTTTCGATTCTCAACACTTTCAAACACTTTTTGTTCTCTTCTTTCCGTCATCTGAATATTTAGACAGGTGTTGTAAAAATTTTAGCCTACATTCATAAGTCATCGGGTAAATGCATTATTTTAAAGTTCTTGGTTTACTGGAAATTTTTAATTAATGGAAGCGGTTGGTTGTAACAATCCTAGGCTTCTCCAAATTAGTTTCACACTTAACTACGCAAAATATCAAATTTTCATCTTATTCTTTGCAACATTCAGAATTACAAAAACTCTTGTTTAGTCATATGGATAGGACTGATTTTACGTGGACTTCTACCCCGCACCGATGGACGGACACGAATAAATAACCTGAAATTTCACCAGAACCTTCGTAAGACGGACCGACGTAACGAAATCGCCTGTCGGATTTGACCCTAATATGTAAGATATTCAGAAATTGACAGATCAACAGACCGACATGACTACGTAACCGCGAAATCCTACTACAATCTTCGAGAACTGACAAAATTGGTGAACACACGGATGGACATAACAAATCCGCTTTAGAATTTCGTTCCAATTTCTTTGATTTTCACAAATTTCGCCAGAACGACGTAACAAAATCGCTTGTAGAATTTGACCCTAATATATAAGATGCTCAAAAATTGAAAAACCAACAGACCGACGTGACTACGTAACTGCAGAATCCTACAAAAATATTGAGAATTCGCAAAATTGCTGAACAGACGGATGGACATAACAAATTCGCTTTGGAAATTCGTTCTAATTGCTTTTATTCGCAAAAATTAACGGACCGACCGATGGACACCACTCAATCTGCTTAAAATAAGTTCCAAAAGTTGTTATTTGTAAAGACAGACATCAATATATCATCCCAGAATTTTTCTCTGACCTCCGAAGACTTCGAAATTGTTGAGTCAACTGACGGGCATATATAAACCGTCTTCATATCTCACTGTAATCATCGACGTTCACAAAAATTGATAGGCAGACGGCCGAGGATCCCTAAACCATATCAGAATCTTACTCTTGTGGCATATGACATTCGACATGAACATTCCTCTAATATTAACTATTCCTCTAACGCAACACTTTCCGCTTCGACGCGATTTTATAACATTTATCGGAAAAATGTATAAGGTAGTCAAATCATCATAGTCCCTAACCATAATAGGGTCAGCTCAATATTGAATTTGGTCCGTATCAGCATTAAGTGGTCGATTACGACGAGATTTGCCTTAAAGAAGAAAATCTCCGCAACGACGTTTTACAAATCGCATACGGCATTCATCTTCATTCGTGGCTTTCTCGTCATATACGGCCGTCTTCCCTTTCTGGGTTTAATATTTTCCTATGAAAGCTTTAAAGCATTTCGTTAACTGAAGACATATCAGTTAGTTGACAAAAATTTGAAGTGATCGTAGTAGATATTTATACCAAGTTGTAGTTCGATATCTCCTCTAGATCATAAGCTCGTAAGCTTAGCTTTGTTCTCTATCGCAGTTGTGTGTGCAGACAAAACTCACCTATGCTTGCAGTGAATTTTAAAATTGTCTCAGGAAATCTTTGCTCCAAATTTTGAATTCATATCTGCTATGAATTAAACGTCAAACAACGTCATTCTAGAGACAGTTACGTCCGCTCGTAACCGTATTTTGTCTCTGATGCGTATTTCCAGTTATTTCTAACAGAAAGACAAATCTAGTGTGACGGCATCTTGGGTAGGGGAAAATGGAAATATGAAGAATATGAATTCCATGCCCAAAGGCCGTTTGGTCGTTTGAGGCCAACCATAAAAGGAGCCATTTTTTTGGACATAACAATCAAACTCCTTCTTGGGCAGGCCACTGATATCACTGATTGAAAGCAGTAGTAATCTGGTGAATACAGCGAATGTCGACATATTGAATATATTACGATATCATTACTTTTGACATAGAGCGCCCATTTTAGTATCAGTTGTCGTCTATGGTGTCCAAATATTTACTTTCGTTTACTTAGAGCAAGTCATAGTATATTACAATGAATTGATTAAAATGCTTGGTAGAGGGGCGCACTAGGCGCATGCATAAGTGACTTTGTGGAATGCTTCCATGGCCAATTAAGCAAAGCGATCATGGCCAGGAATAAGCTTAACAAGCTATACAATGAACATCTAGGCCCTATCTTGAATTCAGATCAATATAAAAACAACATATATCTACTCTAGTCGTGCTGAAGGAGCAACAGAAGAAGTAAACTCAGATTGGGTGTAGAACGATTTTCAACTTTGAAATACACATCTCTGCCAGGTGATCGGCATCCGCATGCTTTTAAAAATAAGTTCATTCAATAATACTAGTAGGGAGTGTCTATATGTATGTCATCCTTCTCATTTGCGATTCTGAAGATAACAAAACACAATTAAGAGCATAGACCGATTCAAAAGGTCCTGTGGTTTAAATGGTCTAAATTCTTTCACTCGTTGTCGATGGCCAAAATCCGGGATCTGATATTTCAAATCACGTCGCAAAAGTTAAAAAGCTAAATACTTTTAGTCCTATGTCTGTGTAAATCGACCTAAAACTGCCATGACTATTTTACCAATCGGCATATATTCGGCCTCGACTTTTGCCCAGAAGCATAACTTATCGCGTATTAATGCAAAATATTTGAATATCCATATCCAACATATGGCGAAACTATTGTACAAATGTGAAAAAAAGTGGAGGAAAGGAAATTAATTAAATTTGGACCTGAAATTTGTTATGTTGATGTGAACGCTTTTCGTAGCCTCTAACGGAAGAAAGAAGGAATTTTTAAAAGTTGTAATATCTGACATTTAAGGCTAACGAGCATTTCATAATAAATAGTTTGTCTCTGAGTTTGGAGATCATGATCACAGCAAACAGAGAAACAGAAAATTATATTCGCTTCAAACGAATCTTACATAATCAGCGATTTTAGTGCTTTTCTATCAACTCCGTTCGTCAAAGCCTGTAATCTATCGAGATCGTGATTTATAAGACAACTTTATTCAATTTCTGACTTTATTTCTCAAGACTCTAAAAACGTATACATATGCAGATAAGAGACCCATTTTTCAATCGATCTATAAACTATAATGCACAGCTGCACAGGCGGCCAAGCACAGGCGGCTATTCAAAAATATATATATATACTTTAAGGAAGTGTAGCAATAGTAGTGGTAGCAGCAGCAGCAATAATATTAGAAATAGCAATAGCGATAGCAGCGGCAGCAGTAGCAAATGAAGTAAGGAATATATATATATATATATATATATATATATATACTTTGGGGAAGTGTAGCAGTGTAGCAACAGTAATGGCAGTAGCAGCAGCAATGATATTAGAAATAAAATGAAAGTTTGACATAATTTACTTGGAAGCGCAACAGATAAAGCGTTCGGGTCGTTCATTCACATTAAATTTCGTATTTATTAAAACAAGTTCTTTGAACTTATCGATATCGAAATTGCTTAATTACTTTGTCTTTAAAGTTAATGAGAAATTTTCAAACGAATGCACTAGTAAAGATATCAATTAATTTGTTATTAATTAGAGACAACCGTAACCATAATGAAAAAACGCAATGCCGTCCATATAAAGAGATATAGAAACAGAAACTACTCAAATGTCAAATGCTTGTACACGTTAAATGTTGATAACCTGCCAAATATATAAGTGAACAATATAAATATGTATGTATATATGACACTTAAGGTGCATTGACTTAATTACTATGTTAAACGAATAAAGTCAAATATTTAAGCACAAGTTAACACAACAAATGAGCCGAAGTCGTATACGTATAAGGGAATAAATAAATATCATACACTAAATACAAATTTCTATGGGCTTCAATGTGAAGGTCGTTCATATGTCAGCTAAAGCATACGTAGGCTTAGTTTAGCAAGGAAGTCTTAAACTTTTATGCTTGAGGTTTCATGCTCTATAGCAAAAATATAAAATACACAATGCCAACGAATCAGTCGATATTAATTAAATATTAGAAATATATTCCAAATATCGGATGTTTTTGCCAAACAATGCTCAATGTATTGAACCTGTTAATATAATGCCGTGTTAGCGAAACCGTATAAATTCAGAGAACAAATCAAGTCCAAGCTTCCCAAAATGTTTAGTCAATATGGTTTAGTCTATAGACCTCAAACCCCAAACCAAGCCTGCATATTTTGATCATATCATGACACCTACGGTATCGTTATTTTTCATACTCAGCAATTATTTCACTTTTAAGTGGTTTGCAGTAGTTTTCTGCCTTGTCGTGCGATGTAAAATGTTTTCCCTGCCATTAAAAAGGAGGATCACGATCAAAAAGCTTTCTATTTTCATTCAGACCCATAATAATCTTTCCAAGTCAAAATAGTTCGTTCGCAAATTCTTTTCCACTACCCTCTCTACACTCTAATCTGATTATCCATAAGCGTTTGATCACCTAATACAATTGACTAGAAATGGTGATGACAAACACTCTACAACAAGAGAAGAAGGTATTGTTTCAGGTGTAAGTAGAAATGCCCCTAGAAAACCGTGTTCATAAAATCATTATTTATTTGGTTTGGAGTGTTACTCGCCGCTTAAGAAAAGTTACAGAGTTGCTTCGCAAGATAATAGCAAGCATTTCTCAATTTGTAGTCTATTTTACTTCTACACTCGATGTATCCGCAAGAGAAGCTAAACACTTTCTTTCTTAAGTACGCGCTTCTTGCATTTAATTTTTTTCACTTGACTCAAGAAATATACTACACAAATCGTAGGGCAAGAACACATCTTTAAGAGAGCACTGCAAGACTCAAGAAAATGTACTACTATACTTTCCTAAAGAAGAAGAAAGAATCTGTCTAGCTTATTAGTAGTCAAGACCGTTACGACTTGAAATTATAAAAATAGTTATTAGATTAGATTATTCATTATATGGAAAGCGTTGAACTATTAAACTAGACACTCAGTCCATGAGTCTTATCTCTATCAGTTTCTAATCTTTCGTTTTATTATTCATTTATTTATTTATTTTATTTTATTTTATTTATATACTTTTTTTTTTTGTTAATTTTACCTTTCTCCGTCGTGTCCTCGGAGAGCATATATTTATTTCATTGAATTTATTTGCACTGCAAAGCCATAACTTTTCATACAATGACTCGTACGTAAAACTAACGAAGACTTTTTGTTGCTAAACATTTGGTGATCGCTGCGTAGACAATTTTTTCATACACCTTTGTTTCATTTTCTATACAAAATTAGTAATAAATAAGCGGAAAAGAACGACAATTGAAGCAACGACTGAAAATAGCGTACATTGGCCTACGTAGGCTGACATTGTTTTTGCTAACATTTTTAATAGTGAACTTAGTTAAGCAACTAAAACTACAAAAAGGAAGCAATAAGCGAACCTTTCTCTATCAATTAATTTATCTATTACTATCTGAAACCAAAACCTAGGGCAGAAACTTGAAGCGCTCGCAAAAAATCATTTCCATCAACATCTTACGACTTACATTTACAGCAATTATTGCTTTGAAATTAAGTCAAAGTTATTTATTTCCTTTCGATTTTCTACGAATGCAATGAAAGTTTTTCATTTTTTGGGCTGTTACGAGGGTATCCAAAAGTCGTCGCCTCTTCGTTCATTCAAGGGTGCTCAGGTATTTCAATAACTGTGCTTCAAGTTGTCTGCTCACAAGCAATTGTTTCAATGTCAATCACTAAAAATAAACAAGAGTTCAACTAGGTACACACACACAAACGCGGAATACTATTATCACGTTTACATTTTCTGGCACTTAAAAGTGTTTATTTATCAAAATCAAAAAAAGCAAATAAACGCATTCATGGATGGAATAAAGGCGAGAGCATTTTGCAGCATTGGAAGAAACAGAGGAAGGACTCTATCTGCTCTATGCTGCGTCTTAGCAACCAATTACTTAAAGCAAGTTTTTTTCCTTCTTACAAAGGTTAAATTTTGAACCTTTGCATTCTTGAAAAAATTTCTAATTAATATCCAAATCCTATAAATCTTAGATTATTGATTAAAATTATTTCATCAAAATGCTTTTTTATCAATTATTGTAAGGGAGTTTGTTGATGGTAAGCCGTGCATTCAACTCAATGAACACACGAATGGACTCATATCACTAAAGCAATTCAGAAATTGTATTGAAGAGTACTAAGAGGCATTATTAAGGAAGAAATAAAGTTATGGTCTCCTTTCGGTGTCGTGTTCTTAAGTAAGATGCTTGTAAATACTCACAATCGAATCTCTATTGCAAAGTTATCTGTCGTTCACTCTTAGGTCCAAGCGTTCAAAGTTGAAATTTGAAAGACTTTTGATCAGCGTATTTGAAGGCGCCCCTCGCGTTACCGATGTCGACTACTGCTGACATTTCGCGCGGACATAACCTCATAACGCTTACGAGATATTTACTCTTCGAAATTTAGTCAAATCATTATTGGACACAGTATGAATCAAAATCTTCGAAATAGGAAAAAATGTTATTTAAAAGAGAGAAAAAAAGAAAAAGAGAATTTTTAAAATCATACGTGTGTGTACTTGTGGAACTAATTCACAGTTTATTGTTCTATGCTGGCATAGCGGACGGCAAGATAGGCACAGTAGCAAATAACCTTCAATGACTCTACTTGCCTATAATAGCGCCTACAGTGTCATCGTTTTACAAACACTTCCACATTTATGTTTAATCTTCGTAACCGTATAGTGTTATAAGCATTTGAAGGCCTGATCTTTCTCAAAACTATGTTCATGACTGCATGTAAAAACCAATACTTATGCACTCACGCACTCATGCACTGGCTTTAGTGACCTAAACACCCAGTGACTTACTCAATAAGTTGAAATTAATGTACAATCGGACGTCATAAGAACTTGGTAGACAAAGCTTTTCTTTGTAAGCTTATGTTGACATTGAATTTAGTTATAGTGCACCGTGTGCACCCAATTGTTGGGTGGACGTTTATGTGTTTGTATGCATATACACACGTATTTGCCATTACAATAAATTCACAAGCAACAGGTTGCTTGCTTTTTTATTACTTCCGTCTCTCATAATTGTTTCGTTCTTCAAGTTTCTGCGAGTCGTGTCACTCTCTTCAATTCTGTCTCTCTCAATGACGCCAAAGTTCCGTTTTCTAATGGGAGTAAATTCTATTATATATATGTATATATATATATATATATATATATATTTCGATTAAATAGTTAAGAAGAGACATAAAATTCAGTTTTTAATATTCTTAGCAGTTTATTGAGAGAATTGTGGTCACGGTGTTAGTTCGCATTTAAAATGCGAATGCGAGATAGAATGAATATATATGTAAAAAGGCTATATCAAAACGATTTTTGTTTTATATAAATTAAGGTTCATTCAGTTAATGTTAAATTAGTTCTAAATCATCTTCAAATAGTCAGTGAACTGCAAAACTAAACAAAAGCTTTTCATTTATAATATTAATGTTAAAAATGTGGATTTTGTTGATGTTCTTAGCGTTTACAAATCCTATTTGGGGCCAAATTGGTTGTAAGTAAACTCAATTAATTGCAATTGAAAATTTTATTAGGAAGATTTCCATTATACGCGATTTGAGATACTATTGGTCATATTCTGAGTGATTGTTTTTTAATGCTTTTTTTTCAATTCCTAGAATAGATTTACGAACCAAGTCCGCGTTGTCCGCTAGAAAATACTAAAAATGTGGGAAAACATTAAAATGAACAAAAAACAATAATGATATCACAAAAACTTAGCTAAAGCACATGTTTATCTCAACTTAAGCTTACTCTCGGAATTTGAATCAATGATAATGAGTTTTATACTCTGTACCAGGTGTGGTACAAGGCCACATTAAGTTTGTGGTAATGTATGCAACATCTAGAATTAGACTTGAGATAGACCCACCTTTCATTACACCGATCTAAACTTGTCTGTACGTCTGTCCATCTTTAATTATTGTATTTAACCAATAAGCCGCATTTTTTTGGGATTTACTGAGGTGTTTTAGCCTACGGAAAGACACTATTGGAACTGATTCGGATCAGTATTAAGCGAGGTAGCATAGGTTATTTAGTGGTAGGGCCGCGGTCCAATACAATCAAAACAAAATCACAACAGATGATAGTGGTGTAAACGCAACTTCTTTCGTAACTAATATGGTAGAAAAAGGTGTATACCCCTTAAATCGAATCTACGACGTTTTCCAACACGTCACTTTAAAGTAATCTACGTCATCTGTGTAACACTTTAAAACAACTTGGGTTAATTATGATCCAGGCTACGGTTTTTCATCTCAATCTTAAAATTCGTGAGGGCCATACATAGCTTAATCATGTCATCATCTTTGTAAGTGTAATAATCCCTAGGCTTATATTGTTGTACACCTATCCCTTAGTGAAGAGTATAATAACACTAAGAACCACATATCTATTTTGATTGGAAGATTTTCCATAACATGCGCTTATTTACTTTACATTTGATCCTTTCATATTGAAAATATAATTAAACATTGCGTATGTGAATATGAGCGCGAAGGTTACTTTCCTAGAAGATAACTTCTTATATATATGGAAAAGAAAAGAAAAGAAAAGAAAATAAAAGAAAATAAAAGAAAAGAAAAGAAAAGAAAAGAAAGAGAAAAGAAAAGAAAAGAAAAGAAAAGAAAACAAAACAAAACAAAACAAAACAAAACAAAACAAAACAAAAGAAAAGGCTTAAAGAGAAGAGTAGAGAAGAGAAGAGAAATAATTATTTAACTCAAATCTTGAAAATTCTTTTCATAGCATAAAAGTTGACAGCAAAATCTCTAAAATTTTCAGTTTCTGCCATATCCTGTAGAGAACGCAGACCAAAAATTGTTGGCGGCTTGGAAGCTACGCGTAATGAAATGCCCTACATCGTGAGTCTTACCCGCCGTGGCGGACACTTTTGTGGTGCTACAATCATACATGAAAAGTGGGTGCTTACAGCAGGCCATTGTATTTGCAATGGCTTGAATAGATTTATGAAAGCTTCTCAGATACAAGGCGTCATGGGCTTGCACAGTATCTCACAGTATTTAAATGATGTACGCAATAAACGGGACGATGATTTAACCCAACCGTTGCAAGTCAATTTTAAAAATTTAATACCGCATCCAAAATATCAATGCGCCCTTCCCGAAAACGATATTGGTAAGACGAAAAACATATGATATGTTTTTGCTCCGCAGTGTCCTCCTAAATTAATTTACAAACGAATTTCATTAGCTCTCTTGGAATTATTGCAACCTTTGACGTTCTCTCATCATATACAACCGAGCTGTTTAATAGCGGACGTTGGTTTTGACAGTCATGAAAATGAATTAGCTACTGTCTCCGGCTGGGGTTGGACTAATGAAAATCAATACGAAGGCGAACGTGCAGATGTTTTGCTTAAAGCTTCTGTTCGCATATGGAATAACAATCTGTGTACGCAATCTTATCAATTGAATGGACGACCGAATAGTGAAATTTTGGATACCCAACTGTGTGCCGGATTCGAAAATGGCGGTATCGATTCCTGTTGGGTAACTTTCGATTTTATAAAACTTTCGTGTCACTTTATTATTATTATTGCTGTGTTTTTATTTTTCGTAGGCTGATTCTGGCGGTCCTTTAATGTCCAAAGAAAACTATCTCATTGGCATAGTATCCACGGGACTCGGTTGCGCTAGACCTGGTCTACCTGGTATCTACACACGAGTTAGTAAATACGTTGAGTGGGTGAAGTCTGTGATACTTAACACATAAAAGTTTTGCTCTTAGTTTAGCACATCTGTGATATACCCGTAATTTTACGTGATATTATGTGTAATTATTACAAAATAAGAAAGTAATAAAGAAAAGGGTTTAAAGACTCTCAATTTGATAAAAGAAAAACACCAACTCCTTCACTTCATAGTTAGCCAGCCATATATGCAGCAGGGAATCAGCGTTATGAGACAACCATATACGCGGCCACTAAGCGATTGCTTTTATTTTTTACACGAGACGGCTTAAGAAATACCGTTCGCAAATCGTTCTATAAGCAAATGTCTTGCCGAACTTCATTGAAGTTATTTCCGGTCTCTGCAGTCTGATCAGAATACGAGTCGGAGTCGATTAAAACCTTATTTGGTTACCGTCGGTAGCGAATGGCCGACCAGAGCAAGGTATATTTTGGATACCGCAATTCTCGCAACAAATGTTCCGACAATTGAATTCGCTCACCACATTTCGTCTGTAGGATACATCTTTAGTACATCTATTGCATATCTACCACATTCTACCATTATAGGTTAGTCAGTTAATGCTTCGGAACTTTTGACGTACTTACTTCTTATTACTTATTAGACCGATTTATATTAATATTTTACATAGATTTGAATTTCCAACTTTAAAAAACTGATAGTAGATCCGTTAAACTTTGTCTCTTAATTAAAAGGTTACCAATGTCGATGACAATGCTTATGTGGAAGAAAATGACTTTGTCTATAACGAAGCAAGCCCAAGAACAAACTTTCGCCCTCTTAATCTAGACTTCAGACTGCGTCCTTATTAATCAAGAAAAAAATATTTACTTTTAATTTTACTTAGGCAGATATGCATATACAATATCATGCGTAAAAGTAGTAGTTCACCGCGATCGGGATCATATTTGCATTATATTTGAACGTGTAACCTTGATCGATATTTATACCCTACACCACATGAGTATATTAAGTTAGTGCCGACGTATGTAACAGGCAGAAGAGCTTAAAACAAACCTACCGATCGATTCAGAATCATAATCTGAATTGTTCTAAGCCTGTCTGTCCGTCCGATGTCTGTTCATGTAAATTTGTGTTCAAGTTAAAGACCGTAATTTTTGAGAAATTTTGATAAAATTTGATACAGGGACGTGTTTTGACCCAAGGACGAAGACCATTCAAAATAGTTCGGATCTGTGCACTTTTTCGATCCCATACATCGCCCTATTTTGAATAATCGATATATGGAAAAAACTGAAATTTTCAAAATTTCTCGGCAAAAGTGGCTAAGTAGCAGTATTTTGGTATTCCGGTATGAAAACTTTGGACCGGCTGAAATAGTTTTTGAACCACATCTCATAAACGAAAACTGAAGTTCACACGACAAAAAGGTATAATTTTCAATTCTTCATGATGAAAATTATATCATTACAGTACTTTAACATAAAAAAGTTAACTGTACTAAATTTGGACCATCTCGGCCTATTTTTTGGATCCTACCCTAATGAGGACTTTCATGAAAAGTTATCCTTTGTAGAGCAGAAATGTCCAAATTTTTACTATGTGGTGATAAAAATTACCCTATAATGGTGGTGCAGCCTTCATTTTGGTCAGCGACATCTGTTAGCGAAAATGATAAAATAGGGTTAAATTCGATAATTTTGATCTGTCTCTACATAAAATAACAGTTTTCCATGGGACACTCAAAATTCCATTTTCGACACTCATTACTTTTGTTGTTTGATTTGAAAAAATCTACGGACGAAGCCCACCAAACACTTTCAGAAGCCTATAGCGATGCTGAACGATCTTTTGTTGCAAAAGACCAGTAATAGCGGTTATCAGACGCAAACTCAACCTCTTGCATGACAAGGCCCGGCAATACGTTGCAAGGGTTGTTATGGATAGATTGTTGCAACTCGACTGAGGAGTTCTGCCACACTCAGCAGCCTTCTGCTTAGCACTTGTTCAAATCACTACAGCATGGTTTGGCTGGCACGCGGCTCCACAAAATTGCAGAAGCTCGGAAAAGGGTTGATGATTGGATCGCTGCCAAACCAGCAGAACTTCCTACGACACATTATCCGCCATGTTGCCACAAAAATAATACGTAATATGTTGTAGGAAATAATGGAAAACATTTTGATCAATATATATTGTACCTTACTGTTATTTTTGTTTTATAAATTTGTTGTTTAAATTTACGTTGATTTCTCTACGTTTGATTCTGAGACGATATGTTGTTGTTTACATTTTCCTGTAAAACAATATGTTTGCGCGATTGGCCATTGCGTTTATCACGTAAGAGATTTTAACCCGAAAACCAAAGCGACGCCGCATTGTATCGATCCCTTACATGTATATGTACCTAGGCAAATTAATACTTGTTAGATTTTAATTCGGAAATCGCTTAATTGATAAAATGGATATGCCACGCAACCTAATTCCATTGAAAATAAAATTTCCCAAAAAGTAATAAAAGAAAATACAAATTTTTAAAGTTTTGCGTGACAGCGTCGTAATGCAAAGCAAGCGATTAATAAAAGTATTTGCAATAATTCACTGGAAAATGCATCGTGTAAGTGGATTAAGAAAAACGTCAAGGCGAAAACTGGTGGTTTGCCAGCTATTTATTGCTGAAGTGCTGCTAACAATAAACTCGTATAATTTTATAATAAGATAGTGGCATGAAACTAACTCAAAGAATATTAGATGAAACACTCAAAACGTTAAGGAAATTTACTTCAAAATATTTATCAAGATTTCAACAAGCTGCATTTTATCATTTAAGTCAGCCTATTCGAATCGTGTTCCTTCTATGTTTGTTTTTCTCCTTTTATATATATATACTTATTTGAGATAAAAACGCTGACATATTCTTGGAATAGTCATTTGAAAAGTGCATAAAAATAATGAAAAATAATTTTCACAGCAACTTTTACAGCAACAAAACGCCTACAATACTACGTATACAGCGATAAAATACACACGCTACTGCTTTTACAGCAGTAAAATAAACAGGGTACTACTTATACAATAGTAAAATACTCACAGTACTGCTTTTACGGCAGTAAAATATACACGGTACCACTTTTACAGCAACAATGTAACCACAGTACTGCTTTCATAGCAACAAAATATACACAATACTACTTTTACGCCAACAACCACACACGGTGCGACTTTTACAGCAACAAGATATACAAGGTACTGCTTTTACAGCAGTAAAATATACACGGTACTATTTTGAAAGCGATAAAAACACACGGTACTACTTTCACAACAACAAAATACAACGGCATTACTTTTACAACAACAAAATACATATTCACCAGTGCTGCTATCCTAAAGAATATTTCCCCCTTTGATAAGAGTAAGGAAAAGTTGATCTAAATCGTAATTTGTGGATTCTATTACACTAAAGTAACACATTTTTGTAAAATTTGTGGTGTCTGTTTCTTAGGTATTATTATCCAAACAAATCACAGCTGTTCTGCATAAGTCCGACTAAGGGAAACATTTTGTTTTGCGAAAAAGTAAAAAAATGCAGGAGAATCTAACAAATCATCGTAAGTAAAAAATATTTTAGAAATGTTCACCCATTGATTGCACTAACTATTTTTTATAGAAAGAGCAGAAAACTATAGCGCGGTGTCATTAGAAAACTTGAATGATGATTGTTTAGAATGCATATTTGAAAGAATCAATGATTCCCCAGCTCAAATTCAAGTGGCTCGTACCTGTAAACGTTTTCGTTATATTATGTTGCGCTTATGGAGACGCAATCCAGATAATCGTATTTTGGTATTAGAACATTGGACCAATATATTGCCACATAGCGAAGACTTGGAGTATTTCCTGCAGGCGATGAGAAAAGAATTTCATACAGTACGCCTTATCGATGAATGCCTTAGTGTTTTTCTCAGAGAGATGGAGGAAATGGGTATTAAAGAGATACCCGGTGTTGAAAGGTGTGAATTACAGGATGAAATAATGGAATGCTATCCAAAAGATGAGGATATAGAATCGCTAACAAAGTTGTTACCCAACTTAAAGTATTTAAGCTTAAATACGCCCATTACGGGTTGCTTTATCTCGAAATTTGAATACCTCGAAGAACTGCATTTGTACGCCGAATATAGCAAAGTCTTTGAAATGAAGCCCGAATTCCTTAATGAATTATTATTAAATTTAAGATATTTACGGGTTTTAGATATACGCACTTTTGAGGTAAGCAAACTCACCTTAACGCCCGACATAGCCAAATGCATGGTATTGCAAGAATTAAAATTAAATTTAAATACACTAAAAACGGCCTTGGATTACGTGCTTATGATGCCTCAACTAAGGCATTTAAAGGTTCTACTCGATCAAGATGTTGATTTTAGTTCCATTTTAAATGTGGACTCTTTTGACTATAAGATCTATGAGACCAAAGAATTTATTCACATTTTGGAGGAGAAAAGCTCATCAATAATTGGCTTAGCAGTGGATCTATATTTTATGCCTTTATCTTTGAACTGGGACTTTGAACTGAAGTATTTAAATTGCAGTAAATTGAAACTATTAGCCCTATGTAATTGTGATTATGAGTCGAACTTTTTTGATCGTTATACGCACATGAACCAATTGGAAATTTTGTGCTTACGGCATGCCAGCTCTCTGGAAAACGATACGGTTATGAAATTTTTAAAAGCTTGTCCTCAGTTACAGCATCTCGATATAAGCTATTGCATGCAAGTGAATAAATCTTTGTTAACTGCCATAACGGAATATCTAAGTCAGCAAGAGCGTGCACATAAACTATGCATCTATTATCGTATGTCGGGACTGGAGCCAGAAGTGGAAAGGGTAAGTCGTAAATGATTTTGGATTGAAACTTTCTAATTCTGTGTTTATTGCAGAACTCCGCTTATTGGTCTTCGCAAAAATATGTACGTTTGTGTTTTGATTTTCCTCCAAATTCGGATATTGGCTTAAGTTATGTTTATCGCGGTTTCGTTTTCAATTTTGAACCCAGTATCGAAAATTCTCACTAGACTCACAGATATACGCACATAAAATCAATATGAAAGAATTCATGCTATTTTTTTTGTTTCTTTTATAAAGCAACTCGAAATTGCGATTTATTTGTTTTTGTTACATTAATGAGGAAGCGCCAAAATTGTCAACAGAAAATTATTACATGCGCCGATTCAAAGAAGGACGGAGAATTAATGAATTAACCTTTACATTTTTGTATTTTTATTTCTCCTTTTTTGTTTTTTTTTCGTTTTGAAATAATATAATCCGCTCTCGAAACGCCCTCATTTTAAGTTTTGTAAAAATAGAAACAAATGCAAGTTTCTATATTAAACTTTTGTTTACAATAAATTCTTATTTTTTTAATCAAAAAAATACTTTTTTGTTTTAAACAAAGAGTAATGAAACTGATAATATAGCCCACAGTATATATATACATATTATATAATTATAAATAAATTTTTGTGTGCAACATCACTTAGAACAGAATTTGTTAGTGGCGAGTGCGAGAAATAACATAAGGTGCAATTCAAAATGGCCGTTTTAGCCAATACAAAGGAGGGTGTTGGACCGATCGATTACTTGTGCCGGAGGGACAAACAAGTCCACTAAGCGATGATGACTATATATTTATGCATTACTCCCCACAACGAGATAAACCAAAGACGATTTATTAAATTTAAAAAAATATTCTCTTATAATTTAGCACAAACTATATAAACTGTAAGTAAGTATTATTTAGATAATCGCGAATCCTTGGATATGTTTAACTAATTTAATAATTTGATACGAGAATTTGTATTAACGTAGCTCTAATGCTCATCTTATTGACTCGACACAAATCGGGGAATAATAATAAAAATAAAAAAAATGTCGGCCTAAATATTTTAAGTTTATTACATTTTTCTTTTTGTGAAATGTGAGGCAGCAAGTGAAAATTACTATTTAAGAGAATGCAATTTTATGAATTTTCTACACTCTCCTGTTTACATTCTGCGGACTAAAACATTTTAAATGACATTCTAGGATAATATCTGAAATTATAACGATAGAGAGAAAGAGGGAGAGAGTATACAATATTATACAATTTTTAACTTGATGATTTTTAATTTTGATAGGGCCAAAATGAAAAGAACTTGATACTGCTATTAGACTTGCACGTAATATTTGACTTCCTTTCGGTCCGTTTTTCTTCACACGGATGTGTAGATGAATCGACAAATTCTTTATGCAGAGTTGCAATACAAAATCGATTTGTGTGAAGTAGACTAAGCAAAACGGGTGTTTTCTTTTTTTGATGTAAGCAGCATTGAGGAATAATATGAAAGAATTATATATACAGGGGAAGTTTGCAAGACGGCCACTCTAACAAGATCTCGCTCTACCCGGAGCGACTGACGTGCAAGCAAAACAAAGCCATAATTGTCATGGAAGCCGGCATATTGGAAGGTTAGACTTCCCCTCCATGGGTTTCGTGATAGGTGGTCCAAATTCGATAAGGTGGTTTTTTCTTTATAATTTTCTATTATAAGCCACTTTACACCACAAAGTATTCCAAATTCGACGTTTTTACCATATAAAACTTCAATTCCCACAGGAACAGTTATATGAGAAGGAATTCAAAAAACTGCCTTAGCCGGTCTAAAGTTTCCACACCAATTAAGAGTGTCGAAATAGTATTTAGCCATTTTTGGCGAGAAAGTGGTTAACAAAATTGGACCGATTAAAACCATTTTTAATAGGCTCGTACTTGGGTCGAAACAGGTCAGTGTACCAAATTGTATCAAAAGTATCTCAAAATTTTCGACCTGCAGCCTAAACACAGGAATACATGGAGTGACATCAGACGGGCGGACAAACAAACAGACGGAAAATCAAATGCATTTATATTAAGTATGGGGTATAATCAGTTGTAGTCAACTACTCGAATAAATGACACCGGTATTTAAACTTCGTTTTACTTAACTTGTATAACTTTTGCTACACTATTACCAAAACTAGTGTAGGGTATCTAATAGTCGGCCTTGCCCGATTATAATTTTCGTACTTGTTTACGTTTAAAAATTTTCTTATGTAAACTTTCGAAACTTTTTATTGAACTGCAATATCGATAATGTGTCTACATCTCCAAAAGATACTGTGACTTAAGTTTTATGAAATGGTTTCATGGTTTGGAAAGATGAAATGTATACAGCGTTGTAGACCTGATCTTACATATATGATGCGTATGAAGTAGCGAAGAGATTTTTTCTTGTTTTAATGAAAAAACATTGAAATGTTTTTGCAAAAAATTTGAACCTTTTTTTTTTCATTAAATTTTTGTATATAATTTAATTTAATTTAATTTAATTTTCTTTTTAAAGATATTACTTTACTAAAGACAGACAAAATGTTTTACATTCACGTGTACATAAACTAAAATATGTTAAGTAAATTAAATTTCAATTTTAAATCGAAACACAATGCAATATCTTTGTATACATATTTACAAAATGTGTTATATAAGTCAGTTTAAAAGTGCATCACGTTGCAATACAAAGTCCCAAGTATCTTTCCATCGTAATTTAATAACTTCATCTGCAGTTAATTTTTTTAAACCATAACTAACGGGCAAGAAACGTATATAAATAGCGACAACAGCTATTAGCCATAACAAAATTAATAGACGATACAAATGCACCATCCACCACAATTGTCCACAATATCGCCTAAATAAATAGTCGATATGCTCTACAACATAGCATAGCAATAATAGTTTAAATAGAAACGCCGGCAAGTAATGATGCAAGAATAGTGTGCGCTCTACAAAGAAAAATGGCAAATAATGCATTAAGTAGCCAACAAAATAAATATGACCGATTGTTAGGAAACGTTGCCATTCCTGAAAATCGATATCGTAGCATAGACGTTGTTTTCTTAAAATATAAAATAAGGCCAGTGCCGCATAGATTAGTACCGCAATTGAAGCGGTATACCAAATCAACACGTTCCCCAGTAAATGAATTTGACCATTGGACTTTGTATCAAGCCAATAAGCGATGCCCTTAGTAAGCAAAGGCCATTCCAACGGTTCCGAACTGTACATATGGCTTTGTATTTGAGGGCCGTGCCAAAACATTTTCGCTTGCAATTCAAGGAATTTCTGAAAAAATGTCAGTTTTGTAGGTTTAGTTGGCAGCATTTCAGCTTTAAGCAGCTGCTGTTCACGTTCGTGCTCATCTTGATCTAAAGGAAAGAACGAAAATCAATTTACATATTATATATATATACATATATATGCACAAATAAAAGCATTATAGTGAGTCGCGTCTCATTACTTCGCTTAATACAGTTATTCGTACAACGACTTTTCAGAGTAAAGTGCTCGAAAAAGTACTCCGATCCGGACCATTTTCAAGAGCGTCGCTTTTTAGGTCAAAATAGGTCAGTGTACCGAATTTCATTAAAATGCACAAAAAAATGATACAGACAGAGGGACAGACACGCTTAAGTCGATACAGAAGGTGATTTTCAGGAAGTGATTCTGAACCAATCGCCATAATAAAAGTTGGATTTATCTCAAGACTTAATATACCCTTGTACAACAGTTAGCGTACAAAAAAAAACTGAAAAAGGACTTCATTGTCTTTTCGTCTCATCACAACAACAAACAACACCGCATACTAATGGCGTATCAGGTTAGCCTTTCTCTTGGCAGCAAAGAACTCCACTCATTTTGTACCTGTCTGCATATATCTTAGATATTAATCGACTTGCTCTGCTGTCGGAAAGTTTAATTTTTAAAATGTGTGCATGTATGTGGTTTTGCTTATTCATTTATGTGATAATGTATTATGTGCTTTCGTACAATTGCATACAATTGATTTCCATACTACGTGTGCTAAGAATATAATGCAATATAAATATATATTCATTGCAATAATTAAATAACTAATTGATGAATAACAATATATACTATGTAAAGCTTTATGTGTATATTTATTTAGAGCACGAAGAGGCTTAAATCAAGTTTGCTAATTATTACGCCCACCACTGAAGAACGGGCGCACACTCATTTTGTTTTTTCCCATTATGTATGTAAAACTCAAAAGTAAGCTTCAAGGACCCTACACAGTATATGTATATTCTTGATCAGCGTGAAATTCCGAATTGATTCAGTCATGTCGGTCCGTCTAGTGATGTTTGTTGTTAGTGCTCTCTAGGTCGCAAAATTGAACACGTGAACTTCAAACTTGTTAGAATCATTGGAAGTTTTTGCGTTCAGGTTGGCATTGAAAATGGGTCAAATTGGTCGGAGTAGAAGCCCACAGTGGAGCGTGAACTGAACGCAACTCGGTTTTTTTAAACAAATATTTGTGTATCTTTGCTCGTTACTCAGAAATTATGAAAATTAAAAGCCTGAAATTTTCCACATTTTCCTTATAAAACACTCTACCCTTTACGTGCAAAACTGGAAAAAATCTGCCGCGCCGAGGCAAACGTGAACGAGGGACGCCTGCAACAATAATAACAAATTTCTCGTTTGAGATTTACTTCACATTTGTTAATTAATTTATTTGAGTTTGTTTCATCAAATTAAAGACATATACACATATACAATATCTCAAAACTACGTCATTGCTTTTGAGACGGTTTCAGAAATATTGCGCAAGTTCAACAACAACGCAACTTTAAAATGGCGCGACATATGTAAATGAGTGACAACTTTTTATCTTGTTTTCTTTTTTTTTAACTAACCTTTGGTATAACGATGCTCCTCTACATTCCAAATAGCATCTTTATTGTCTTTTACACGATCGCCAGCGACTTCGTGTTGATTGAAGCCCCATTCCGGTAATTGACGTCCCGTAAAACGTAATGCTGCTCCCGTGGATACGTGAATTAAACGTACTTCTGATTTGATCGCATGCCAGATCGGTCCCTCCTAATCAAGAAAAAAGTATTTTTTTTTTTTATTTTACTCACAACAATTTCAACTACATTCGTTTAAATGAGCCGCGAAAATTCACCGTCTAAGGCAAATACACATATACAATATCATGCGTGGAAGTTGTTGTTGTTAGTTGACCGCGATCGAGATCATATTTGCATTAAATTTGAACGTTGAACCTCGATCGATATTCATACCCTACACCACTTGAGTATATTAAATTAGTGCGGACGCATGTAACATAGACACACCTTTTATTATACCGATCGATTCAGAATCATAATCTGAATTGTTCTAAGCCTGTCTGTCCGTCTGATGTCAGTGCATTTTAATTTGTGTTCAAGCTACAGGCCGCAATTTTTTAGATATTTTGATGAAATATGGTACACGAAAGCCATTGAAAACGGTTTGAGTCCGTCAACTTTTTCAATTACTCCCCATACAACGCCCTATTCTGAAAAATTGTTATATGGAAAAAAAATTGCAATTTTCAAAATTTCTCAGCAAAAATGGCGAAGTAGTAGTATTTCAGCATTCTAGTATTCGGGAAACCTTGGATCGACTGGGGAAATTTTTGAACCCACTTTCATGTGAAATGAAATGAAAACTGAAGTTCATACGGCAAAAAAGTATAATTTTCAATGCTTCATGATGAAAATTATATCGTAATAGAAATTTGACATAAAAAAAATAACTCTATCAAATTTGGACCATCTCGGCCCATTTTTTGGATCCTTCACGTTTCAATATGTGGTGACCCATAATAGTAATTTCATATAAAAATAAGAATTGTGTTAGACAATGTGGTGTAGGGTATTTAATGGTCGGTTTTACCCGTTTTAAAATTGTTATGATTTTAGTCTGATTTACGGATTTAGTATATACATAGACAAAGAAATAGTCGGATTATAGCTACATATGTCTTCGGATCTTAATTGAATTTTGTAAAATTTTTAATTACAATTTTTTAAGTAAAATACTCGTCGTACCGATTCTTTATTTAGTATCTCTACTCGCCACAAGAGTTCGCCTTTCATATTGACGTCGTAATCAATATAACAGGAGACTTCTTGGCATTGTGGCGTCATCGGGGCGGCCACGTCATGCGAATTTAAAGCTCTACTTGTTATACCGTGCACCAATTGTATTATATCCCCATGACGTATAATGTCAGGTTCGTTTTCTACAACTAAATCGTCACGCTCTGGTCTCTTAACTATCCACCAATTATTGACATCTTTAAAAGAGTAACATGTGACTTGCTGCTGATGCGACGAGCCACGCTTATCAATGTAGCGAACGGGATAAACATGGGGATGCGAGTGCAACCAGCATGTACGTCCATATGTGTGACGTAATGTTATTTGGGAGCCATGAGCTATTTTCAGCGGTTGTCCTTTCGTAATCGAAGCCAAGCCACCCTCTAACGATGCTTGAAAGGCGCTTGTCATCACGCTATCGTGTGGACCGGCTCGATAAAGGGTTTGCAAATGAATGTAAAATACAAGCAAATACAAACACAATGGAAGTACGGTAAAAATAATAAACTGCAAAACCGTTTGTAGGCAAATCTGGAGATCTAAGCAAAAGGCATTTCATTCATCAATTGTTTTATTTACCTTTTTATTGTCACTTACTCGATATTGTTGCATCATATAGTAGATCCCAAAGATGCTTGACTACCAAATAACCGGCTAAGCAATAGGTTAAAAAACCTACATATTTTACGCATACAGCACAGGTTAGCAGAGAGGCGGCAGCGATGCCATAAAATATCCAGACGGGCTTCGAGATATTTGTTTTTTGAAATTTAAGCAGCATACACAAGCCCAGCACACCGAAAAAGAGTAGCATAGATTCCATTAAAATGAAACGTGATTGTGTTAGCAGGGCATTGTCGAATATGATGAGGAGGCCACCTAAAAGGGAGCACCACCGCGAAATGCCCGATTCATGCAGTAAATGATAGACTGCGGTGGGCAAGAGGCTGCCGAATAAAGCGGGAATGAAGCGCAACCAAAATATGGGAACGTTTTGCGAATAATGCGAGCCAATGCGTGTAGAAGTGAAATTACCGTTATAATCAATACCGCTAACGAAAGCGGCTATCAATTGCTTACCTAACGGTGGATGCTGATCGAAGAAGAACACATGCCGCACATAATGCGAAATGAATTTACCGTAATGCAGCTCATCGAAGACAACATCGCGCGGCATGTTTAAGCGATAAAAACGCGTACAGAAAGCGGTTAGAAAAAGGGCCCAACTGAAGAGATCCAATTGTAGTTGTACAACGAATTTTTCTCGTTGCTGTTGAGAGAAAGTTGTACTGTTTTCAGAACCTCGAATCGAGGTGGAACGCGTTCCGCTCTCTGTTGGCGCCTGATAATCTTCATCTTCTAATCCTGGATGCTGCTGTTGCTGTTGTTGTTGTTGCTGCTGCTGCACTTGATTTTGATAATCCGCTAGACATGAAGGTGAGCAATTACTAGTGCATAATAATGTGGAGCTTTCTTTGGCACAAGAATCTCGATGAATGTCATAAAAAGATTGACATCCGCATACCGTCGTCTCAAGGCGACAATTCACATCACGGCAACAGTTAACGAACGCGGTAATATTGCCATTGCATAAAGCAGCCGCGGCCACGGTAGCCAAAGTACTATAAGCTTTTGACGACGCCGACGCAGATGCGAATGCCGTTTTTCGTGATGTATCAACAAGATGTTCAAGTTTGTTGCCTTCTTGACAACGTTGAAGTCTCTCGTTTTTGTAATCCGTCGTCGACCTGTTAACAGCAATCATTGCAGTTGTTGTTGTCGTTGTTGTTGTTATTGCCGTCTCGTTCGGTGAATTAAAATTTTTCAACGCTTTGAGTTTTGTAACTTTACGTCTCTGCACGAGATTATGCTGACTTGATGACATATTTGCGATATATTCATTTAGGACAATGAACAAAACTTATTCCTTTGGTATTTTACTCTTAAAAACTCTCTCTTTCTTTATTTGTCTTTTATTTTTTTACTATTATTATTATTATTATTATTATTATTATTATTATTTTCGAATTTCATATAATATTTTTATTAACATTAACATATTTTTAACATAAACTTTCACTTTATGGAAATTTCTCGATCAAATGTAGTTCAGATTTTATTATTTTAAAATTTCATAATATATTGACACGATTTTATTGATTCATTCATTTATTTATTTATTTTGCTTTATTAATTATTTTTGAAAAAGAAAATAAGCACTAAAAATTCCTTTACTGCAAGCATGCGCGCACGCGCTTTGATTTTAACTAACTTTATATAAACTTAAAAGTTTTCCTCTCTTTGGATACAAAATTTCTGTTACCGACACAATCTTCGCCACGTATTCTTTATGCTCAATATTAAAAGCCTGATTAGAGAAAGCGCATGACATCGTACCGTATCACGTATTCCACGCGATAAATGCTTTCGACAAAGGTGTTTTATATTCATGTATTACTAACACTGCATAATTAAGTTTATATAAGTTATCATACATATATATATAATCGATGTCGAAATTTTGCAAGATATAGTTTGCGATATTAATTATTTATTAAAAGGTCAAAAAATTTATTTGAAAACATATTTGAAGAACAAGTAAAAATATTACAATGATAGGGGCCATCATCAAACACCCTACATCGTCTCGCTTAGTGCAGTTATTCATATGACGAATCTTCAAACTAAGACACTATATGAGAAGCGGTCCGATGCGAATCATTTTCCAACAAAAAATGTTTCTTAATCGATCGGGTTTATCTCAAGTCCTTGCGGGTCTCATGCGCGTCCGTCCAAACTTAATGTTATTTGTCGTTGTAAGATGGTGTATGTGTATGGTGTAATGAAGGAAAAAAATATTATTTTTTTTTTTCCAAAAATGACTAAAAGGTATATTAATATGTTCGGCCAATCCGTACTAAGATCGGACATAGGACAATCTAAGCATCGATTAGTCAACAGTTTCGAGATATTAGCCCTTTGCAATATATATACGACTTTCGTTAACATATTCGATTACTTAAGTTAGATAACTTTTCCGCAAAACCTTAAAATGACTTAAAAGATATACATTTCTAAAAACATCTGAATTCATTCAATTTCTAGAACTTCTGAAGAAAAATGTCTTCGTTGGCTCTCTAATGATGCAGAAAACCAGAAAACCACATATTTCTCTAGACTAAATATAGTCAGACTTCTAGACAGTGAGTAATCCGTCTCTTTGAAATATTGTTAAAAAAAAAATGTTAGCTGCATGAAAATGAAATATTAATAATTACTTCAGTGTCTAATGCAACGTAACGTAGGTGAGAAACTTCTTAGTTTTCTGTCTTATGTGACAATATGCACAACCTGCAGACTAAAAAGAAAAACTCACTGCATCATTGAAAACATACTGCGTCCGCATTTTCGTACTCTTGATTAAGTGTCGTATAATTAATTTGTTATCATGTTTGCACCTTAGTACACTACTATCTATCTCATAGTCTAATTTTTGATGCTACTTACGATTGCTTTATATATTTATTGTAACATTCTTGGAAAGTTTAGCATAATGATATTCAAAATCGCGTCCCTGATTATAATAGAATATCCACGATTGCGAGACATCCAAGAAAAGTATAAAAACTCGAAGATGTATTCTTAAATCAATCCAACCAAAATGAAAATTCTCCATACATAAAGTCGATTTTAATAAATCTCCAAGAGAAGGGTGTCCAACATGCATTTCAATCCAAATGGAAGAAAAGCTTTGTTTATAAGGAATATTAACTTCGTTGCCGCACTTACAACAGGATAAGCATCTACGAAGTGGTTAGCAGAGCCATCATATTCCTGTCAAGTTCTATTCATTTTGATACTTGCTTGTACGATTTTTTTTCCCCCTCGAATACTAAATGATATGAATGTAACAGTAGGTGCCTGATGGTACCTTTTCTCTTTTATTTTGGCCAAGAAAGAAAACGACTTTTCGCATATGTGTGCATAGGGGGCTTTATTAAAATCATACTTTGAAGTTTCGGGCGAATGTGAGCTGATGGTAGATATATGTAAACATTCGGCCCAAGTCACTTATAAGCTCTCTTTTCTTTTTAGTTGTTCTTATCCCATAGACTTCTTTGTGCACTCTTTTACAATGAAATGACATAAACTTGTTTTGTTTTGTTCGGAATGCGCTCTTGGCCTTTGTGTTCTCTTTTCTTTCCAGTAAACATCTATTAAAGCTGATTATATTTGAATTGTAAATAACTGTGTAACTGGTTTTGTTAGTTTTACGTTTAAAGTTGAAATAATACCGTTACATGTTTGTAAAGACTTATTGAACGGCATGTCCAGCAAATACTTGATTTTTTAAATTAAATAAATCAGCAAATTTAGAATGCTTCTAATGTTCAACTTGCAGCGAGCTAACGCTAAGTTCTTTCTAATCAATACAATTTTTCGATTTTCCTTCAAAGCTAATAATAAATTATATTTTTATTTATTTCAACTTATTCGATTTATTAAACATATTTATTAAACTCATGTATCCAAATTGATCCGATTCTATAAAATAGATACTCGCTCCTCCTTCGCGCGAAAACGCGATCTTATCCTTAAAACTGTGTCTGGAAGGACCAAATTGGACTTAAATTTTTTCGTTCAACTTTCATCAAGATAAGTTCTATATAATCAGGTTAACCGATCGATTAGGATCGCCTAAATTTTCTAAAATTTTGGCCTATTTCTCCCCTCCCCATTCGTCAGTCTTGAATAAATAGAAATATTTTTAAATTTAATCAATACAAATCTTGATTAGCAATGAATTAAATTTTAATCCCAATTTATCTATGTTCGTTCGTCTATTATTTCGTGCGAATTAGCAAAGCCGTTAAATTGATAAGAGACAGGGCGACTTTCCTCAAGTTTCCCTAATTATAATTTTTAAAAGAATATTTAACAAAAAAAAATTTTAAAAAAGCTCGCAAGTGTTAGCAAATGCTTCGAATAGGATCGAGTGTGAATATTCGAAAGGGCTTTATTGTGTATTAGCAGAATGCAATTGGGAAACTTGATCAGGAAGCGTTTACAAGGTAAACAACAAAACAGATTATAGTGCACGCTTAACTGGAACGTGGTTTAGTTTATTTCCGCAATTGTACATTTCCTCCTCTTCTCCTCCTCCATCGCCTACCCATTACCTATCCGTTACGCAGATTAATTTCATCGATCGATCTACTGATGAAATCATCTTTCATCAAGTTTTTATGACCATTTGCGTTCTAGCAATAAACAACGGACTGAATCTATACACATATGTACATTTTTGAATGTTAAAACGGAAAGGGCAGATCTGGCGTATATAATTATATATACCGTCTTGCAAACGGAAAAAATGTATATGTACTTAGACGGGAAGGTTTTGTTGATTTTCCTTTGTTTTAATTTTAAAAAATGTTAATCGCCTTTCCAAATAGAAAAAAAAAATAAAAAATAAAATGAAAAGGAAGCAAAACTGATTATTACTAGAACTATAAACATCAGTATTTATTCATTTAATCTTATTTACGCAGTTTACCACATTTGTAAGTAAGAATTCTGTAATAAACAAAAAAAATTATTGAAATTTTTAAGTTAAGAAAATTTATGACTTTTAATTTTAAAAATATCTAGAAGAACTATTACTTATATCGATTAAGAAATATCTCAAATTGAAAAAATCTTTTAAAAAGCAACTTGCAATTTATCTTAGATAAGATGAATAAATAGAAATTTCTTATTCATTGCGTGAATGTAAAGAGAATACTACACCAAGTGGTAGCTAATCTATATCGTCGTCGTCGTCGTCAGAGATTGTATATTTTTTTTGTGAACGTTTACGTCTGGTTTGTTTCTTACTGGTTGAAACACTGCCGCCAACTCCCGAAGTTGAAGGTGTTGGGGTCGACGAGGTGTTGGCCAATGATTTGCTCAACTTTAACTTCATTTTAACTGCAGCAGCTGAAGTAGTGGCAATCTCTTCATCATCTGAATTATCTTGATTTCCGTCTTCATCCTCGTTTTCGGAATTATCAGAACCGACGGTTGTACCCTCACCGCCGCCTGATAAAGACGAAGCTGCTGCCGCAGTAATGCGTTGACGAGCACCGATAAACACATTTTGTAACTCTATCGAATCTAAGTAAATTAAAGAGTTCTCCTCATTATAAGTCTGAGCATTCTGACATAACTGCACGAAATCTTTTTGCAAGTCATCCAAGTCACCATATTTGCAATCTTCAATCCGTTGCAATATCTTTTTAATGTCAACCGGGCGCTTGATAATTTCATAATAATCGGGCAAGCGTTGCCGGGAAGGTAATTTCATGAACGGCTCAGAGAGAATGCGGCCATCATGTGTGTATTTTATTACAGCAGCCATAATTTTATTCATTTGTTTTTTCAATTTTTTGTCGATGTTCTGGCGTCGTCGACGCTTCAAGATCACAGAATCATCATCCGATTCATCCTTGCGATTTTTGCGTTTGCGTTTTTTACGTTTGGACTCTTCCTCCTCCTCTTCCTCATCGAAGTCGGCACCATCATCAATAGCTCTTAATAGTTCTTTCTCGGTAAGACTATCCGTATAGTCAACTTCTTTGCGTTGACGACTACCTCGCCCTAAAACGAAAAAAAAAAAAAACAAAGCAGTACGAAAATGCATTTTAATCAATAATTTCCTTCGGATGCTTTTTTCCTTTACCTAAAATAGTGTCTTCATCATATGTATGCCAACGCTCTACTTCGTCATCGTCCTTAGTCAACCAATCAGGTAGTTCAGATTCATCTATCAATCTTTCACGTCCTGGATGTAAGCGTTCATCTTCCTTTTTGCGTTCAATATCCATTTTTTTAAACAATTCTATCTCTTCCTCCGAACGTCCGATCATCATATTGACCATTTCGTCATCTGGCACTTCATTTTCCTCTTCTTCATCGGCATCATCCTGATGAAGAATGGTTTGTAAGAATTGCTGACGTTCGCTTCCCGTAGATTTTTGATCAAACATTCCTGCTTGTATAACCTTTTCATCCATATTTAATTTATACCGAGCAGCAGCCAAAATGCGTTCCTCAACCGAATTAACTGTCATTAAACGCAGCACACGCACTTCGTTGCGCTGACCAATACGATGGGCACGATCCTGAGCTTGTAAATCCTGATGGGGATTCCAATCCGAATCAAATATTATAACGGTGTCGGCTGTTTGCAAATTAAGACCTAAGCCGCCAGCTCGCGTGGACAAAAGAAATACGAAATAGTCCGAGTCTTTAGCATTGAATTTTCGCAATAATTCGCCACGATCTTCCGCTTTTGTTGTACCGTCCAAGCGCAAATATCCGAACTGACGCCAGCTTAAATAATCTTCAATAATAGTCATGCACTGAGTCATTTGACAGAATAGCAAAACGCGATGATTAGTTGCCTTCAATTTCGGCAAAATACGATCTAATAACTCGAATTTACCCGAAACGCGATATAGATCGGGGCCAGAAGCCATACTTTGCGCCCTGGTATGATCACAATATTTCTCTTCGATGTGTTGAAACATGAAAGGATGGTTACACAGTTTGCGCAGTTGCACAATGGTGTTCATTAATGCTTTGGCCCCGCCTTTGCCCTGTTTACCTTTTTCTGACCCGTCAGTCAATAATACACCCTTGCTTTGCATATGTTTGTACAAAACACGCTGCAAGCCAGACATATCACATTTGATTATATATTCGACCTTATCAGGCAGTTGATGCTCTACTTCTTTTTTCAGACGGCGCAACAGGAATGGACGCAACACTTTATGCAAACGGCGTATAATCAAAATTGTCTCCTCTTCGTTCAATTCGACCTTTTCACCTGTGGTGGCGAAAGGAGCATTGAACCACTGTTCGAAGGTGGAGCATGATTTAAAAATTGACGGCAGCAAGAAATTCAATAGGGCCCATAACTCAGGCAATTTGTTTTGCAATGGAGTACCAGTCAACAATAAGCGGTAGGGGGCCACATAGTGAGTATTCAACACCTGGGTGAGTTTGCAATGATGATTCTTCATACGATGACCCTCATCAATAATCATATATTTCCACTGAATTTTAGCTAAGACGGCCTTATCTTTAATCACGTATTCATAAGTGGTCAGCAAGACATTAAATTTGGTGGCTCTCATCTGGTTCTGCAATAGCCGGCGTCCTTGTGGTGAGCCCTTGTAGCTGACAACTCCCACCGAGGGCGCCCATTTCTCAAATTCCAAAACCCAATTTGGCAAAGTGGATAGCGGCACAATAATCAAATATGGTCCCATAACCTTAAGTAATGAGTAGAATAATGACAGTAAGCTTTTACCACTATCTCTTTACATCATTTACCTTCTTCTTATCCATTAAGTAGGTCACCAAAGATATGGTTTGTATAGTTTTACCCAGGCCCATCTCGTCAGCTAAAATACCATTCAAATTATTGTTGTAAAGCGATACCAGCCATTCCAATCCCTTTAACTGATATTCCTTCAGTTGGCCGTTAACCATGATGCTAGCCTGCTCATGAACTTTTTCGTGTATAGTGTGAGCAATGCTGTAATAGGTTTGTTCCTCGGTACGATATTCATCATCTTCGACTTTGGCTTTTTTAATTAGATCCTTAGCATCTTCGTCCCCTTCTTTCTGCTCGTCTCTTTTAATATCTTGTTGCACTTGTTTCTCTGTTGTTTCTTTTTCGTTATGCTCTTTTTTAGGATCGTGTTCTGAATCATTTTGCTCATCATCATCCTCTATCCAGTCCCATCCAGGATTTTGCTCCAACCAACGGTGCAAATTTTTTAGTAACGGAGCCTCTTCACCACTCAATTTATTGCCTGTGGCTTGCTCAACCACAGCAACATGCAAATCAGCTGCCATACAACTGTCATCTATGTTGAGATAGTCGCCACTTACTAACAATTCTTTTTTATAAAGCAATAAACGCTTATGCTCCTCTTCCTTCTTCTTCTTTTGATCATCTTTATGCTGCCTGACCATCTGAGTTAAATTGCTGATATATTCATCGGTCTGCGAAAGCAAGAAAGCCAGACGTTTGTCTTTCTTTTGATCGATCAATTTGCGATAGCCCTCTTCGTCTTCGGCCATCAACCGACGCATACGTTCCTTTTCAATGCGTTCTTGTTCCTTCTTCTGTTCGCGTTCAGCGTTGGCATGATAATTCATTATAGCCTTGTTGATCCGAGCTAATTGAGCTTTGTTATTGCGATGGTACTCTTTAAAATCCTTACCGTGTTGCAACACAGCAGCCAGAAATTCTTGATGTTTCTGACGACGTTTGCGTTCTGCCTCTAATTTTTGTTGCTTTTCAAGCTTTTCGGTAGCACGAGCTTCACGCAATCCTTGCCGTTTAGTGCGTTTATAAGCCTTAATGTTAACGGCGGTTTCCAAAGTAGTGTCACGACGAGTGCACTGAACAATCTCAGTGCGTAGCTGACGTTGAAAATTCAATACGCGTAGAGCTCTCAATTCAATCGCAGCATGAAGACGTAGATCTTCAGGCATCGTAACCGGCAAACGTTGAAGTTCTTGCATACGCAAAGCCATACGAGCGGCAATGCGATTTTCTCGTTCCTGCAACAAAACGATGGGATCTAAGCCCACCGGCTTTGCTAACGTCGTGACACGATTTGGCTTAGGCATGGGCTGCTGAGGTGCAGGAGCACCTTGTTTCGGCGGTCCTTGTGGCATACCTACGGATCCAGGTGGGCGTACCCCAGCAGCGTTTATAGTAGCTGGTATTGGTGAAGATATTGGCGGCTGACCTCCAGCCAATAATGGCGGACCTGGCGGTTTACCACCATTGGGTATTTGATGCAAATCTTGATTAGGTGGCGGTGGAGCAGCGCCCGGTGGCATTTGACCAGGCTGACTATGGGGTGGTGGTTGCATTTTTCCCGGGCCTTGGGCGTAAGGACTTGCCGGAGGTGTTGGACATTGGGGTGGTGTTCCACTATTTCCTTGCTGCTGAGGAACACCGGGAGGTACAGGCGCCGGACCGGGTACTCCCGGGTGACCGGGTATTGTAGAGGGTGCTACTCCAGGTTGTTGTTGCTGCACAGGTGCCTGCAAAATTTGTTGCGTTTGCATGGAAATCGTTTTGTTACGTGCCAGCAAGCGATAAGCCGTGATTTGTGCCCGCAACATGGTCACTTGATTGTTAGTTAAATGTTGATGCTTTGAAGTAGCTCTAATAGCGAGTAGTTGAGTGTAGCGAGGATCTTCTTGTAGACCTTTTTCTTCCATTGTATCAATGGCACGTTGTAACGCATGCAAATTTTCTTGCCCAGCTCGCTCGGGTGGTGGCCCCTGACCAGGGCCTGTTGGGGGACCCTAAAAAATCACAAAAACCAAAATTAAGTATACACTTTTAGGCATGAAAAACAAGCTACTTAAGAGAAGTACATATCACAGCAGTTGCATTTTATACCATAGGTAAAAAGATAAACAATGCAAGTTATTTACGTTAATCTAGTTGCTCAAACCGTCAGCTTCAGACAATTGCTATGAATAGTTTCTACTTAAATAGAGGGAAAAATTATTTTGCTTGTTTTTATAAAATATTGGTTTCCAAAAGCAAACATAAAAAAAAAGAAGGATACGTTTGCCCGAGTAAATATACAAAAACGATTATCATTTCATGGGCCACGCTTTTTATAAATTTAATTTAGCTAATCTTTCTTTCTTTCTAAATTTAGTTAATCTTTCTTAACTCGATGAAATGGATGCATCATCCACTTCCTTTAAAAGCAAGCCCTTTGGAAAAAAAACATTTCTATATTTTTTTAAGTCATTTAAAAGTGGCTCTGTATTAACCAAAAGCAAGCCAAACTCATTTGACAAATATTTCAAACCAGCACATAACGTTTAGTCCTCAGACGAACACAATTTTCTTACTTGTTTTCATTTCACCTTTGATTTTTGAGGACACGATGCGGGTATGCAGGAGAAATTTTTCGTGAAATTTGTCATTGTATATTTTTTCATATATAATAAAGTTAATTTCATTGCAATTGGCTAAACTTACATTTGGGGGCAGACCATGTGTTTGGAAACCCATTGGCATATTAGGTCCTTGAGGAGGCATCTGCATCCCTAAATGAGGGCCTGTAACACAAAAATTCATGTTTGAGAAGTACATGCAACGCGATTGTGTTTTTATATAATCAAATTGATAGAATTACCCATTCCTTGATGATGAGGTGGCATATGATGCCCTTGAGGACCTGGCGGTCCTTGCCCGGGAGGACCATTCATATGAGGTGGAGGACCGCTTTGGGCTCTAGGTTGTTGTTGTGGATTCGCATGTGGCGGCACACCATGCGGCGGAGCATGACTCATTGGTGGTCCTGTAACTGGAGCACCTTGTGCGCCTGGAGGTCCGTGCTGTCCTGGCGGTGGACCATGTTGAGGCATTCCATGTTGTTGAGTGGACATGGGACCATGCTGGGGGCCGCCGTGTGGTGGGCCATGGGGAGGTCCATGTTGCATAGGATGACCATAAGGACTTGGATGCCCTGGCGGTGGAGGACCGTGATGTCCTGGACCAGGAGGAGGCCCCTGTAAATGTGGTGGTCCATGCGGAGGACCTTGAGGGGCTCCCGAAGGCATCTGCTGCACAGTTGGCACGCCAGGACCTGTTTGTGACGGATGAGCGTAAGGACTGTGCGGAGATGGCGAAGGTGCCGGGCTCTGGGAGGGCGGTCCCATAGGACTTGGCGCTTGCGGTGGCGGCATAGGGCTATTCGCTGGTGAAGGTGAAGTCATTTTACTAATTTGTTTCTTTCTTTACACTCTACAATGTGTTTATCTTAAAAATTTCTCTTAAATATATCAAATTGAAAAAGTAGAATATATTTTCGTTATACACTACAGAAAAGCATTTGCACACACAAACACAAAAATTTACAGTTGCTGTTTTATGGCTGCTTTAAACCTAATTTCTTTTTTTGCAACTCACGTACTACGGTTAAAACTTCTAGCCCCGTAATCCTTCGCTTATGCAAACTACCTTTTTTCTTATTTTTACCCAAACTGTTTTTCCTTATCAAAATTTGGTAATTTTTACAAATTGCAAAGAGCACAATTGATAAAACTTCGCTTTATTCATTTACAACACTGATGACAATATGGCGAATATATAAGTGGTGAATTAATTAACCTTCTTATTTACAAAGCTGCAATATTTTAGTAGCAGAAAAAACATCTGTTCACATGATAAGTGATAGAAACAAAAAAAAAACAAGAGTTGCAGTATGATAAAGTTCATTTCCTTCCGCCCTCTGCAATTTTTAAATTATGCAATTTGTTTTTTTGAATAAGTTCTGCAACTTTCAAATGTGTACATAAGCGCCATCTGCAACATTCAGCAAGAAAACGGAAAAAAGGAGCAACTAAATGCATATTGAAAAAAAAAGAAACTCGTTAAACAAAAAGAATAAAAATTACTAGAATTTGTAAAAGCTGCGAAATGATTAAAGTATTAACAAAATTTAAAAATTGGAAAAAATAAACATTGTTTGCAAGCATTTTAATATATAATTTTAAATGGATTCGATTATTTGCATTTTTATAATATCATAACATATTAATCGTTTTACATTTGTTACATTAAAAAGCTTCGCAATCCTATCATAATAAATCGATATATTTCAAAAATGAGGAAAATGGTAAATAGGGCATCGCGCAATTACATGATACATATAATATCTTACTGTTTATTATTCAAAGATAAGGTCTCACCATCCGAAGCAAAAGCCAACAGCTTTTGCGCTGACAAAACTCGCAACTGATGCTGGCTAGTTTAAATTTTTGCCCCAATTCATCTGCCAAACACATGGTCGTAAACTTTCTAAATGCCTTGAACAGCAGTAACCGTAGGCAAGATACGCAGAACAAAGGATCCTTAAGACCCTGACTCTATAGTGCTATCTTGCTGTGTCTTCCATGTGTCCCATAACGTATTAAACATGCGATTTCGCCGTAATAACCTAATATCTCACCACTATTATTCCATACAAAACCGGAACAACGACTGAAATGCAAAAAGAAAAAGAAAAAAGTTGAGCTTCGTTTATGGTAGTCGACGTCGAATAAGATCAACGCTAATTTTTATGTTTGGGTTTGTGGCTATCGGTATCAAGTAGCTGATTTCCAGATGGCGGAAATGTCTGCGATTTTTGTCAGTGTCAAATGAAAAATCATTGGATAACAAAAATGGTGTCGAATAGCCCGAATAGACGAGAGAAAATAAAGCAAAATGCACATATTTAATATAATTAATGAGTATAAAAATTATCTAATTAATGTGACGAAAATTGCAAAATGTTGGGAAGAGCAAATAATTATTTTCTATATTCTTCTCCTCTGGTGCCATAAAATAAAATGGTACTATGAAAAAGGAATTGAAATAGTAAAATAAATATTGGTGGGCTAAACGTATATAAATTAAAAATAATATATTTACATTGTTGTTTTGCTTATTTACTCTTCTTCTTCTTTTCATTTATTTCCATGTGTTTTGCTATTCACGATATAACAAATCCAACGCTCTGTTTATCTCGACTAGAAAATTTCTTACCAAACAATACTGCCGAAGAGATGGTCAAGTCGAGTCGCCGTCGACTTCCATAAACCGAGGCTTGGTTTCTTTTTTGCATATTTTGTATAACATATAAAACCCAGATAAAATAATTCATTCTTCGCTTTCACGATTCTATAAATCCATTGTTTCATCTCATAGCGGTTAATAAAAAAACGGTTTAGTCGTCTTTTTTCCCAAATACAATATATATCCCGTATGATTTAATTATGAATTTCATATAAGTAGACGTTGAAAATTTGAAACAATAAAAATGGGTCTATAGTTATGTTACTTTAGAGGTAGATTCCCTTAGTGTATTTTTGGTGTACGTACGCCAATTGCTTGATGTAAAATCTGGAAGAGAAACTAATGTATGCCCATAAAACTATTTGGTAATAAAAAGAAGCCCACAATTTAATGTAAGAAGTAATTTTACAGTTGTATATATATTCATTATGGATTTTTTTCGAATCCTCGAAAAGTTGTTTGAGCGACGGTTTTAATATTTCCGTAGATGCCCCCCAATTAAGACGACTAATTGAAGAAATAAGAAGTGCTGGATTTAATAATTAGAATGAAATTAACTTAATTTTCTTGTAAACGAAATTTCATGTCTTTTTCTTTTATGTAGACGTTGGATTTGATGAATCTACATTCAGATTTACGATTTTGGAAGGTTTTCTCCTAACGCCCTCAAAGAGTCAGGCTGATTGACTCTAGTTCCTTCAATACGGGGACTAATTACACGTTCGCAGCGTTCAGCGTAATAAGTTGTGTTTGTTTTGCTTAAGTTAAAATACTAATTAAAATCGACACATGCGTCAAAAAAGCGGTTTGCTTTTACCGAGAGATTGCTTACAGTCACTGAAAGGTGAGTCAGCGGATACCGTTAAAAAATTGACCTGTTGGTGGGCGTGTATGTAACTAAAAAATTATTCAAAGAGGGAATATTTCACACTTGCCGCCTTCCTCATATCTATTTGATGCTAACAACGAAAAATATTTGGAAAATGACATTTATCGTTGGCGCGTGTCTCGCAATCATACACAAAAGTACAAAAAAGTAAACAGGAATTGGAAATAGTATTAAAAGTTGCATTATTGTAAAATTAACACAAAAACAAGCAGTTCCAAAGAAAATAAACAATCTGTTGTAATCGAATTAAAAAGCCCTTCAAAGGCTTTGGCTGTGATACTGTGTATTTAAAAAATTTGATCTTAGACCCTCCATCATCACATAATGAACTCTTTCATATTGTTTTACGTTTCACATATTCTGTATAGATTTAAATATGTCAGACCCAACAACTATAAGCAAAAACCTATATTGCCTAATTGCATGGTTGATATTATAAGAAGTTGAATGAACAAGGTTGCATTAAATGTTTTTACTTAGGTACACATGAAATATTTATGGGTTTGATACTAAAAGAGTGACATAATATGTATATATATAAATATATATAAACATGTATTACATATCTCTTCATACCATGTTTATAAGACTCTAAGAAGTTAATTGAATGTGGAACATGAAAATAAAGGGTTCATTTCGTTACCCGTTTTTGTCTTCGTGCCATTAAAAGTTAACATATCTCCCACTCTCGTATGTGTATTTTATATTCGCTTAAAAATATATAATCGCAAAATCGCAGAAACCAGGGTTGTTTGATTTTCGAGAGGATATGCTCACCAGACAACTTTGCGGCTTAGGATGTCATACAATGAAGCTTCGTTTTGCTTTGAAACGTGGAAATAAAAGTTAAACATATAGAAAGCAATATAAACCAACACAATGACATACCTTTTCTTTGTGTTATTGTATTTAAGTAATCCTTTTTATTTTTGTTTATTTTTGTTGTCATAATGTTTGCAACATCAAAAAGGAAACTTCAGACGCCCTATAATATATATATATTCTTAATCAGTATGAAATATTAAATTGATTAAGCCATGTCTATCCGTTTGTGAGCCTCTGTGCCTTTGTGGTGTATGTTCATAACACTCTCGTGGTCGTAAAAATGAAGATATCGTCATCAAATTTGGTAGAAACATTGGAAGTTTTCGTAAGGAACTTGGTATTGAAAAAGGTCAGAGTGAATTGGTCAGAGCACAAGCCCATGGGAAGCAAACTTTGTTTTTGTAAACAAACAAACAGTGGTTTTTGCTCATTACTCACAAATTATAAAAGATACGAGACTGAAAATTTCCAAAAGCAAAAATGAAAAAAATCGGCCATGCCCACAGAAAGTTACAAGTAACTAAATATTTTTAATTTGTCCACTAGACATTGGAATATAGGCGAAGCTTCATTGTGTTTTCCACCTAATTGTTTATAAATTTTCATTATCATTTGAGTGATTAGGAAAATTCTGATGAGACGTGGTGAAATTTTAATTTTTTTTTTGCTCAAAGTAAAGTATTCTCAAAATGGTTAAAATACAAAAAAAAACAAAATTCGGCCAAGCTGTCTAGTATATAATGAAAATAAGCCATGAGCATAGCATAAAAAGATGTTATCATTGCTGTCTTTGAAATAGTTGCCATAATCCCAAAAAATATACAGTTCTGGCAATATCCCAATAAAATCTTCACGCAATTTTGATCGAGTTTTCTTACTCATAAAAAGTGATAAAAATTACAAAGTAATTTTTTACGTTTGCTTGTAGAGGACTACAAATAAAAAGAATCCTATTCTTGCATGTAGGTATAAATTAATTTTTATTGCGTTTAAGAAAATTTATATGTGAGAAAAATTATGTATATTATGCCACCGATATGTAATGTAACGAATACTATTGAAAAAACCAATAATAGCGAAAACGCATTGGTGGAGGGTCGGAAATATTAAACAAGCGTAGTTTCATTCAATTTTTAATTATTTTTAATAGGCTTAATATTAAAGAAATACAATACAACAATAGAATAAAGAAAATCTATTTTAATTAACATTACATTTTATATTTAATTTGACCGGCGTGTTCGTCTTTCTTTTTTTTCTAAGTCTGTATACGAATTTTCTGCGAGTTAGCCTGTGTGCGTGTATAAGTACAAGAGTTCTCGATTAATCGTTGTGCTTGGTGAGTAGCCATGTGAGGTTATGAAAATTTGTATTGCATGAATTTTTATTTGCTTTTTTTAAGACTGCAATATGGCAAATAATAATTACGCCGGATTTAACTACGGCGGCACTCAATATAGTTCACCTGGAGGTTCAGGTTATAGTGGCGGTTCGGTTTCCTATCCGGCAGTAACGAACGCTACTTACGCCAATGCCGCTGCCTACCAGTCAGCTGCCGTTGCTGCTGGAAATGGTAGTTATGCAGCTGGAAATACGGTTCCTGGTAGTTACGGGGGTTACGGAAGTGAATACGGCCGTGCTGCGTTGCCGTCGTATGATGCTTCCAAGACATACTATCAGCAGGCTGCGTCCAACTACAACACCGCTCCAACAGCTACGGTTAGTAAGACTCATTATTCGGCCCCACCAGTTAAAAACATAAATCCAATTGGAACTAAGCCTGCAACTGGAAAAGAAAAAGCTGGTGTTGGGGTTATTGGTAAACAAGCCGGGATCCAAGGTGCGATTCCAACTGCCCCGGGTGTGGCTTCTTATACCAATTACGATGCAGCTTTGTACAGTGCGGCTTCTGTGTATGCTGCACAGAAGCAGCAGGGTAGTGCCGGTGCAAAAGCAAACGGTTCAGTTGGAGCTGCTACCAGCTGGCCACCATATAGGAAAGGTGCGACCGGTGGTCCAGGTCCTAATGTTACCCGGCCACGAACCAAGCCTCCTCCTCGTCCGCAGCAGCTTCATTACTGTGAAGTATGCAAAATTTCGTGTGCAGGTCCACAAACTTATCGTGAGCATTTGGACGGTCAAAAGCATAAGAAACGTGAAGCTTCTTTAAAAATGCAGGCTAGCGCTCAGACCACATCTCAGAATCGAGGTAACAATTACCATTGCGAGCTTTGCGATGTTACTTGTACCGGAACGGATGCCTACGCAGCACACGTACGTGGCGCAAAACATCAGAAGGTCGTGAAATTACATCAGAAACTTGGCAAACCTATACCACCAGATGAGCCAAAGAAATTAGCTAAAATAAATTTTGTACCAGCAAGTGGTACATCCGCCACTAATGGTAATGCAGCTGGAGGTAATTCGAAATCGGAAGCGGGTGCCGAAGCCCAGGGCGATCTTGAAGGTAAGGTATATTGTGCGATGATTTTTTCTATTGTCAGTACGACATCAAGAAACAACATATTTTTCTCTTATAATAGGTGGCCAAGAGGAGACTAATGCTGGAACAACAGAAAATACCGATAATATAAAACCTGTTGGCGGAGAATACATTGAAGAAGTCAAAGATGATGAGGGAAAAATACTTAGTTTCAACTGTAAACTTTGCGATTGCAAATTTAACGACCCAAACGCTAAGGAAATGCACATGAAAGGACGTCGACATCGCCTACAATACAAGCGCAAAGTGCAACCAGATTTGGTAGTTGATTTTAAACCTACACCACGTCAACGTCGTTTGGCTGAAGCTCGGGCTCAACGTGCTCTTATGCAAGCTCATCGAAATGCGAATGGGGCTTTTGGTGATAATTATGAAGGTGGAGGGGGTTATTGGGATGAGCAACGGCGGCGCGCCCAATATGATGATGAATATGATTATAATAATTGGTTGGCACGAAGCTTTGGTATGCCTGTCGTTTGCTAATCTCGGAGGACAACGATTTAATGCTTTTATTTCAGGTAATCAGCGTTTTGGTGGCCGTATGGCTAATGGACCACCTCCTTTCTTTGGTATGATACCGGGTGGGGCTAATATTCGACGACCTGAGAGTAGTGATGATCGTCACGCAATCGCTCGCCATGCTGAAATATATCCCAAAGAAGAGGAATTGCAAGTGATTCAACGTATTGTTTCGCATACAGAACGCGCATTGAAGTATGTGTCGGACACATTAGCCGATGATAATGGCCCCTCAGCTGCTAAGAAAGAGAAAAATGATAGCACAGTTAAGGATGGACGTGATAATCAAATGCTATCTTTTCAAAAAGATGCTGATTCCGCAAATGTTCGCATACTAAAAGGGGTAATGCGGGTCGGTTTCTTGGCCAAGGGTTTGCTTTTACAAGGAGACAATTCTGTCGAACTTGTTGTGCTTTGCTCAGAGAAGCCTACCATAGCATTACTTAAGCGTGTTGCTCTCGAGTTACCAGAAAAACTCAAGGAAGTAGCAGGTATGTTGAAGAAGAAGTTACGTTTTAATACCTACTAATTCTCAATTGTAACAACCAACACATTAGAAATTGAAATTGTGTATTGAATATTGAATATAACAAATTAATGTTTTGAAAGATAAAAAAAGGCCTCATTGGTCATTCATTGGATTTGATCAATGATTTGAGCCTTTTTTGTTTGGGTAACTTTTTCCAAAGAAATAGCTTCAAGTGCACAATGTGATGCTTTGCAACAAGTATCATTTCAATAGTCTGTTGAAATGATTCGTAAAGCAAACAAGCGAATATTTAAGTTTCAACGTATATCTACATCTCGTGATGAATGGTTGCTGGATTAATGAAGGCAAACATTTCATTTTATATTAATACAATTTTAATTTATTTTTTAATTCAATTGTGAATTTTTTTTTTTTTTGCCAAGATTATGAAATGAAACCGATTGTATATGGTTGACACAGAGAGCAAATGCACTGTGCGTATCGATGAAACTCTTTCAAACGATGGCAATTTGTATGGAAAAAGTACGAAAAGATGTGGTGGCATTAACGAATAGCAAACAAACGAATATGCGTCGAAAAAATAAAAATGTATTGATTTGATGTTTTCAGCTCTTATTCACAGGATGAGTACGTTTGTTGGTTAATGGCTTACTACTGACTACAGCTAGAGATCGCTTTTAATGATAACCACTCAACCTCGTTATTCCAACGAATTATTAACGAATAAAGTAATGTCTCCGTTTCGTTTCGATCTGATCTACTCTACTCTGCTCCATTTCACCCCAGTCAGGTTGTATAATCGCTGCATAGAGGACTCTAAACGGTAAAATGAACTCTACCACCTGTCTTACAAACGAGTGGACCAACAACAAAAAGCTAACAGTACTAAAAAAACAGCTAAAGGAATATATTTATACAAAGTTTAGGGGCTCCTTCCTCACTCTGCGATCGACTCCCTGACCAACAGTTAGTTACGTTCATATATGCGTTTGTGTCTCTTTCTCTTAATCTCTCTCTTATTCTTTCACTCTATTGTACACACATAAGATCAATTCGAATTACTATATATAATTCGCCCATAACAACTGCGCTGCACTGAAAACTGAAAACTTTGTGTAAATAAAGTCCTTTGCTCAATACTACATTCGATTCACAATATACACTAAGAGCTGCTAAAGTGTATATTTATCGATTGATTCGATCATATATTTATCCAATTATTTTTGACTACACACAAATCAAGCATTCGTTTTCAAAACATTCATTTCTATATTTTCTAGCTATCTGTTTATGAAACGAGATAAAGTGCAAATAATATATATATACATGTATAATATTTATATACGTACATATATGATGTGTATGAATATATGCATTTATATAAATATGTTTTGTTTTTTTGACGTTTTCGAGTCCCGGTACGAGTGATCTTTTAGATCTATTTATTTCAACAATGCTTTAAATTTGTGTGTATCAACTGCACTGCACTCGACAATATAATTACTTATCATTCAGTTATATTGTCTGCGAGTTTTATAAATAATTAAGTGTTAAAAATTTCTGGCCGAAATTATATAGATGGTAACACAAGCTCACATGTACACCGCATCCGTATACAATGACTACACCATCTCTCAATTGAATTAGTAATATTGTCATTATTATTGTCATTGTCATTATTATTATTATCATTATTATTATTATTATTATTATTATTATTATTATTATTATTATTATTATTATTATTATTATTATTACGATTATGATTATGATTATTATTACCGCTTGATTATAAAACTGGATATTGTTCTCTTTTTTTCGCAACGGGTATAAGTTTAGATGAAGGGAAACCAATGATAATCAAATCAATAACGTCTTTTATTAGCAAACAGTTTCGATTCCATAATCTCTCTTTGAGGATGCGATCTTATTGGCTATTATCCAAATCACATTTTACGTTCCGATAAGTAGCAACAAGTAGCCACTGTTAAGTCAATTATTAGTTTAAATGTTCATAGTAAAGTTCATCGTAAACATTTGCCCGACGAGAGCATTTTTTAAATAAACTTATAGCCGTTACGAAAGAAGACCTCTTGCAACGCGAAAAAAAACAAAAGGAAATTTTGAGGCAGCAGGTGCCACTTAGTTTTCGTGAAGATTTGCATAATTGCTTATATTTATTTCACTTTGGAAATGTCGCCCAGTCTGCATTTCACTTGAATTTCAAAAGTGCATCTTTTTGCAACCATATTCCTGCGATATGATTATTACAGTTTCTTGCAAATTGCCGACCAGGCCAAAGATTATACCACTAGAAAGGTAATTGAATCGATAAACAGTAAATGGATTAAAATTTGGCTTCGTTTTTTTTGTTTTTTTTTTTTTTCACGAAAATTAAAACCAAGAGAATTCAATCAGCTGAGCAAAGTCGAAGAACACGAATTTGCCGTATGTACGTATGTACGTTGACAGGCCGCAGCCTTAATCTAATACATAAAAATTTTATTAGTTGTCATTAGTTGGAACAATGGGGCCATCCTTACACTGACTTGGTTAATATCCATTACAGATAGTAGGTTTGTACTTTTTGGAGGCGTTCATTTTGAACGAATAACACCTTTATTTTCAATTGTAAGCTAAGTTTCGACGTTTTAAGTCAATTGATTGAGTGAATGCAAACGAAAATATACGTGAAAGAAAGTACTTGTGCTTGTCTTCTTATAGGAGAAGAGAGGCTATATTAACTTTGCGAAATTTCAAACTTTGACGTAAATATATATTTAACTCTTGATTAGCGTGCTTAGTAGTAGGACTAGTTTTGTTTGTCTGTCTGTCGGCCTGTCTGCATGCTTCTTTTCCAAAACCATGGAACATCATTTATTATATATTTATAATGACTTTGCTTTCAAAAAATTTTCTGTTTTATCCTCAACAGATATAAGTTCTACATCAGCTAAGTTTCGCCGGTAACTAGCTAGGTGGTGTCTTTTTAATAATGTTGTTTTCCTTATATTGCGCTCTTTTGCTATGTTAAGTACGATATTTTTCAGCGACTTCATCTTAAGTGTATATGTATACATATATATAAGTGTATATATATGTACACACACTTATATATATATGTGTGTATACACGTGTGTGTATTTTTAACTAGTAAAGGTTACAAAAATAATCAAATGATTGCTATGAACTGATTCGGCTTAAGTCCAATATAATTTTGTTTACCTTATTGATAATATTAATTTCTTCACTGAAAGCTGAATGTTTAAGAAATATGTGTCTTTTTCGATTATTAGCCGACTATTTCAATTCCTATGGACCGCGAATATATCAAAATACACTAATATTTGGTTTTTCTTATGTCAAAAACATGTATGAATCATGCTCATCAGATATATTGAGAATTGTTGCGGGAAGGCGATGGCGAATACGATCAGAAATTTTGGACAGACAAACGGTGGATTATAGTTTATTCCTTAGAAGAATAGTGAGATCATGGAAGGGGAAAAAGATATAATATCGGGCAAATTTGAAATCTAATGATTTACGGGTAACGGGACATAGCGTAACGATGTTTATTTTTAGGAAAATCTTGTGTTTTTGGCATAAGCAAAAATCATTGACTTGGAGCTTGTCAGATTTACAGCAAATGATTGAATCCTTCTATTTGCTTTTGGCACATAAAGCGACTAACTTTCTTATATTTATTTGTAACGATTTAATTACCCTTCATGCGATATAATTGCGGGAGGACAGGTAATTAGCTATAAAAAGTTTTTGTCGTTTGAGGGAAACTTATTTGATTCCACTTTATAGTTTAGGGGCGCAATTCAATAGCTGTGTGCTACTCGGACTATTTACCATCTCTAGCAAATTTCTGAATTTTTTAAAAATCGTAATTGGGGAGTTTCTTTGAATTAATCGGTGAGTCCATATCCGCGCATGAAACGAAAGTGCCTCAAATACGTGAGATAGCTCGCTCACATAAATCGATATTTAGGATAAATTAACGTAATATAGTCTTTAGATAATTAAACGTTTTTCGTCGAATTTCCCATCAATATAACTAACATACTAAAACTCATGGATTATTTCAAAGTCATTATTATTGTTATTTTTTTTTTTTTTTACCATAACTTTCAAATGTTGAATCCATGTAATTGAGCAGCTAGAAATGTATTTTCCGCAAATATTTCAATATAAGATACAGGTGATATGATCAAAGCGACTCGAGATGAAATGTTGATCTTGAATATAAGTCAGATGAAATGTATAATAATTAATTAGAACTTGTTATCGTCCGAGTTATGAGGGAATTAAGAAAGCGCCTTGTGCAATCATATTGCAAAATGCGTAAATTCTCGTTTCGTGTGGTGGCGAGTATGACAGTGTTGGCACCGGCTGCATAAAAATTTGTTGCATTTTTTTTTTATTATATATATATATATATATATATATATATATATATATACATATATATATATATATATATATATATATATAT